>JALBCR010001891.1:0-133980 GCA_030710515.1 Abscondita cerata
AAGAAGTCAATTAACCACGATGGTTCATTGACGATACTGAAAGTATTAGGTATAAATTATTCATAATCAAAATAGTAAAATACGTACTTCAAAAATTATATTAACGGAATTTTTGATGAAATATGCAAAATTATATGACAACGCAGTTGTGCTAATACAGGTTTACTTACACGTTGGCACTTTCCCTCTTAACACTGTCTTAGGATGTCATGGCAGACCAAGCCCCAAGCTGTAAAAGTAAAACCTTGATGAATTGTAAAGTTCATGTTAATTATTATATTTTTAACATTGTTTTTTTTCTTTTAGACTATACAACTTTTATTTATTATATAGTAGCTATTAAATGGGGTTTATGTGCACCATTTATTATTATGATTGATTTGAGCCAAAATATTACTTTTCTAAAATAACGTTTGTAGCATGACCTTGGTTTAAATTATATTTAAACAATGTACTAAATTGAGAGATTGTTTGATGTTGTCTAATTACATAACAGTGAATTTCTTGAAATATTCATTTCTATTACTTAATAGCGTGAATAAATCGCCAAATTAATCAGATTTTTTAGGTATTGATTTGTTACATCATTTTTTATGGTTGCATGCAAACAAGGGGTTCTATTGTATAAAGAGAAAACAATGTAATATTTTATATAACTACTTTCGCACAAAAATTAAATAAATAAATCAATGGATTTTGTTGTCTATGGAATGTATAACACGTTGCTTTTTAATTTTCTTTATGGTATAGTTAAAATATGGTAAAAGTTGCAAAAAGGAAATAAAAATTGATGTCTTTCTTTAGAACATAAATTCATTTAAAAATAAGATGTATTCAGCACACTTTCTTATACGATGTTACAATTATAATAAACCACTTTTCCGAATCAGTTTGGAACAAAAAGGTCTAAATTTCAATTGCATTTATTAGGTACTATTGAAGCAATTTAAATTTTTTTATATAATCAAACGATATTTTTATAAAATTTAAATTTTAATTTAAAATAAAATAGGCTAAAATCTTTATCTCTAGAGAATTAATTATACAAATATTTTTATGTAATAAAATTCAAATTTGTAACGCTCACTAAGTTTTTGCATCACAGAATATCAAAAAATATTCTAATTCATATACCTATTATAAATTGTGTGTTTGTTTTAATCCAATTTATTAAAAGTAAAAGTGAATTACCAAACTTATTATAAACATAAAAATATGTAAGTCGAAATACAATAAATTCCTTTGAATAATTTAATTTAAATCTATTTAAATTTAATAACCTTGACTAAAATTTTCTTCGATTGGTTAGTTTAACAAATACAAAGGGCGCAATTTTTTGTTAACTCATCACTCTTAATGATGAGGAAAAAAATCGCTACGCTGAAGCATTTGTGCAGAGAACCTATGCCTGAAGAAATGTCTCACAGTTAACTGCTCTGCATTGTTAAACTTAATCAATGATTATTTTATATAAAACCAAGAGATACTATAATTATCTATACGCAAAATATACACCGATAATCATTTAATGAAGTACTGCTTTGACAGTATCAAAATTAATAAATAAAATATTTAAAAACTTTAAAAAGAGTATTTTTTAAAAGTTTTGGACATGCTCATTTGCATGCATTGTTTAAACGTTCCTTGAGGAAATCACGTATCGTCGCTGTCTATAGTAAAATAGTAAACCATTTTAGTTTAATAACCTGTTAGTTGTATTTTGGTTGTAAATAAAACTGGTTTTTATTCCTTTTAGAAAAATAACCAAAGTGGAAAAGCTTAAAATAAAATCCATTTAAATTTGACTGTGCTGTGAAAACAATACAGATAGCTTTGTTAGATATAACTAAAGATTTTTCCGTAAAACAATTCAGAAAATGTATTCACTATATTATACAACGAAAGAAAAAGTGAAAAATTAAATAATTAAAATTTATTAATATATTTAGATTTTATAATTGATTCAAAAATTAATAGCGTCCTCTCTTTCTAGTAACAATATAATTGTCGTACATGTTAAAAATCATTATGTTTAACATTTCTAACCATGGTTAAATCTTTATAAATTCCGAGATAAACGACATTCTTGGACCCAACACCCAACTACAGTAAATGAACACAACACCCAACTTAGTCCCAAAGTTCAACTTGGTACATCTCCCACTTCGATATTTGGACACCATGTCCAGCTTAAATACATCACCTACTGGTACTTAAACTACTGATAGCGGTACAACGCTAGAACGTCCAATTTGGACACATATCCCACTTTAATTTTTGAACACAACGCTAATTTTGGCTACACCGCCAGTTTCGTTTTTAAACACAACCGCGACTTGAACATATCGCTCACTTGATATGTAATGAAATTGATATTTAATAAAGAATTTTTAATTATTTATTGACTTTCATTTTAAGTTTCAAATTGGGAAAGTAAAAAAAATAGTTTTATGAATATCCTCAAAAATATTATTTTCCCCCCCTCCTTATTAAGTCCTTTCAGTTTTCACAGTAGTATAATTTTAAAATTCAAAGTTACTCACGTCACACAAAATAATAAAAAAACATGTCCATTTCCCTTCACCATATTACTAAATTCACAAAACAATATGTTTATAAACCGTTTTCGAAATAACCCGTCTAACACATTCTAATATTCACACGATGTAGATGGCAACAATATTCATTTTACTTTGTTATACCAAAATCAACAACACCGTCTTACAAATTAAATATACTCGTTAGACAAATACTCAAAACTCTTGTGGAGATCACAGAACTAACTCTTACTCCATCATTTATTTATTAGAGGACTTTGTTTTCCAAACAGGTTTGATAATCAAATGTTTAACTATAGAAAAAATAAGTTTGGCGTTGTGATTAAATAACGAGGTGGACGATGTGATTAAAAATGCAAGTTTGCGATGTATCCAAGTTGAGTTTGGCACCCAAACTCTGAAGTGAACAATATGTCCAAGTTAATCGTTGTGCCCAAATATTGAGGGGCGCGATACAAGATTGAACGTCCTGTAAAAGCAGTGAAGTTCAGGGGCAAACTATCTAGTACCCCTACTTTTTGATGTATACTCTATGCAGCAAATACAAAAATTATTTTCTTTAAACATTATTAAAAATGGTAGCTTTTCCAGTAATAGCGTATACACAACAACAATTAAAATCGCTAGTTTGGCATTTACCCTTTAAGAATATGAAATAGGTGTTTATGAAACCAATTACAAAATCCGCGGATATGATAATTGCGCGACAAACTTAGCAACAAGCTGTGTTTACGCGTTACATGCAATGTTTTCCTATTTTGAAAAGGAAGCATAAAAATTAAATTAAATGTATTCGAAATCCGTCTTATCAGATACTAATTTTAAAACGCAAGTTATAAAAGATCCCACAAGTGACAAAAGTGTTACTTTTCGTAACTAGTTACCATTTTGACACCTACTTACATTACAAAATAATAGCAAAATTAGATAATTGTTTTTTTTGATTGTATTAATCATAAAAAATAGGAACTCGTAGTCTTAATATTTACACCTTCCCTTACAAAATAATACAAACAGAAAAATATCCCCAAATTGGGTTGGATGTATCAGACAGCTTATTTCTATAATTCAAGTTAATTGTCTTATAAAAACGGACTTATTCGAGCATATTTATTAATTGATGGTTGTATGATCGCATAGTTTGGAAAAGCTTGGATAAAACCGATGGGTCGCTATGTTTGTCAGAAATATGGGATTACTACTTTGTTGCTTAAGGTGGCCCATTAGTGCGAGGAAAGTGGATACCTTGGAAAATATTAGCGTTAGAAAAAACTTTCGCAACGAAAGTTGTGCAAATCAATGAGATGCACATTTTAAAATTATTTTTGTTTATACCGAATGTTTCATATAAAGTGCGACATACCAAAGATATGTTTTTAAACGGAACTACCCAGTTTTATTACAAATTTCGATTCCTTAGGAAATGCTATTTTTGCATTATTTCACTTTTATGGAAAAATTGACGTTTCGAAAAAATTAAATAACTCAGTCACCCTGGAATTTATTTAACTGCGATTTCGTAGCTTTAATATACATTACATGCTAACTAGAAACTAGTTTTTCACCTTTCTATCCTTGCTAAGTTTTGAGTAATCAATTATTTAAATTGAACTCCTTAAATTCATGGATAACTTCATTTTTTCAAATGGCACAACCTAATTTTTTATGTGCCGTTGAACGTGGAATTTTATAAGCATTCTAATGATAATGTTGTAGGTATCTAACTACGGATTTTTGCGGATCTTTGAGTAGAGTTAGATACTTACAATCTTATCATTCGAAAGCTTTCAATTCTACGTAACGGCACATTAAAATTACGTGGTGCCCATTTGAAATATCAAGTTATCCATGAATTTAGGAGTTCAATTTCACTACTGATTACTCAAAACTAACGAGGTTGGAAAGATGATAGACAAAATGATTTAAACAAAATTCTATGAAAATCTATGACGTGTCCAGAAAACATACTTTTAGTCTGTATACAATAAAAATTGTAGTATTTTTATTGGCTGTTAGTTTCACTGGAAAGAAAACTTTACCGTGGTTTCTAAATATAGGTTATTAAATTTTGCGATTACTTCTAATTACAACCCTTACTTGCACTGCAAATATTCTGTTTCTAAAAATACAAATAACTATTTTAATAAGTATGTTTGTGATTACAATAAAATGTATAAGATCACAATATGGTAAGGTACAGAATCACAATCAAGTTATATCATACAGGGTTTCCACGGCTAAGTTGGACATAGGGAAAATACATGCAAAATCGGTTTTTGTTAATAGTATCTTCCCATCACTTTCTTATCAAATTTAAGCGCCGAATGATATAACTGGTGTAAATAAAGAACATTTCGACGTAAATAGTTGAAAACATATTTTTTCTAATTTTGACATGAAAAGTGACTTTTTTATAATCAATGTAGGTTTAGAAACCATCTACTTTTCGTAACTAGTTACGTAAAGTATATTTAACTAGTTACGAAAAGTATATTTTTCGTAACTACTTATTTCTTATTTCTTATGTCACAAGTTGCAAAAAAACCTATTTAAACCAGATTTATAAGAGGAAAGCACCGGTATTTCTCAAAGCATGTTTACCATGTTTAATTTAGTTATGTACTGCCAGTGACTATATATCCTAGACTTTCAACCGCTTTAATTGGGGACCAATACTGATAGATGTCGTGTGCATGTTTACGGAATCTTTGTTATATATTTCAATAATTAAACACACCAATAAACAAATTAATTTGATTTTTTTAATACATTTCAATGTTTATTAAATGCTTTATGATTACGCCACTGTAAGTGGCGATGCGAGTGACTATGCAACTCCTATTGGACGTCCCACGACTTCTATCGGAATTGTTCCCAATTAAAGCGGTTGAAAGTCTAGGTATATAGTCACTGGTACTGCATACGTGTACGTTAAATTTAATGTTTACTCTGTTTTTGTCAAAATTAGTAAAGATTTTGTCTGTAACACGTAACGAAAAATGATTTTTTGTAACTCATGTGATATTGCGTTTCGTCACTGATGTTTCTTGTTAGAACGCTGATCCAATGCAATACACCCCGTAGTTAGTCTGCAAGTAGTAACTAAATTGCCACGGCTGATATTACGGTTCGAATCCCGAGAACACCTTGTTTTATTTCAATGCATAATAAAAGCATAAACAGTTAACTTTTAACTTTTTTTAACATGCCATTTTGACATGTTATCACAACGCAAATTACTTTTGAGACTACATTGCTAATTTTTGATGTTGCTCTATAACGGCAACGAAAAAACAGTGAAAATCGATTCAGCCGTTTTGAAATAAGCAAAAATATTGTAAAAATACATTTTCTCATAAAAAGTAAAATAAAAAAGTTTTTCCTCTTGGCAAACCCATCCGTGGACATACGGTATACAGGGTGTCCAGAAACTCTCCTGACAAACGAAGACCGGAGATTCCTCAGATAATTTTAAGACAATTTAACCCAATTCACCTAGTCAGAAAATGCTTCCTAAGGGAGCTAGAGCTCTTTGAAGATGGCGCTTGGTAAAGTAAAAAATTAAAAGATAAACTTCGCGAACTGACAACAATTTGACAATGAAAAATGTAGGTTTTACTTTTGTTGGCAGTTCAGAGCCAACTAGTGCAAAAATATAAATTTAACTTTAATGACAAAAACACAAAAATTTTCAAATCCATTTTCTAGAAAACGGTGTATCCTAATGACTTAAAGTAAGAGTACCTTTTAGTACTAGAATACCTGAAAATTTAATAATCTAGTGTCACAAATGCTTAAAAGTTAAAGACAAAAAAAGTTATGATTTAAAATAACCGTTGACCTACCCAAACGGACGCCTATGACCGGTACTAGAAATTCGCAATTGATGGAATCGATTCATCTCTGAAGGTTAAACAAGCATACCAGTTTTGCTTTTCTAAGTAGAAGCGTTCTGGTAGGTATCTATTTACAAGGCGCCATCTTTAAAGAGCTCTAGCTCCCTTAGGAAGCATTTTCGGACTAGGTAAATTGGGTTAAATTGTCTTAAAATTATCTGAGAATCTCCGGTCTTTGTTTGTCAGGAGAGTTTCTGGTCACCCTGTATATACTCGAATTCGAACTGAATATATCAGCCTTGCAATATTAGTTACTACTTCGAAGTCGCACGTGCGGACCAACTGAGCTACGAGGCGTATTGTATTGGGTCGGGCGGCGTCGAACAAGAACATAAGCGACAGATCTTCAACAAATTTAAAAATCTTATTTTCTGATCTTACAAAAATATTTTTTTAACTATTTACGTTGAATTGTTTCTTTTTCACCAGCTGAAACAGAAACCCTGAATATACAGTGAATATTTCAAAACCGAACATTATATAAGGAAATTGTTTTTTGCATATTGCAGCTCCTCAAAGTAACTTAAAGCATTTAAAATATAATTTTTTCATATAATTTACTAAAATTTTTCAGTTTTTATTATTTTATTTTAAGTTTACAGTACATCTTAAATTTAAATAAGGTTCAAATAACCCACCATTCTGTATTAAAGAATATCCTACCTAATACAAAGTTCATTTTTACATTGGCCAATTTTATACGCTCACATTCTTCAAGAATCGCATTTCTGAAAGAATTAATACAAGATTAACAATGATTATTCGGTAAAGATGTGTAAATTTTAAATAAAATAATAAGAAATAAAGTTAAAAATGCATAAATTTGTAGTAAATTAGATGAAAAATATTATGCGACGGTTACCAAACCGAAAACTTTAAAACCCCTTTTTCACTTTTTCGATGAATTAAAGTTAGTTCGTTATAATAAAGTAAAAAAAATTTTGTCCGACGGCCGACCGGCAGTCCGTCCGTATGTAAACAATATATCAAGAAAATCTCTCGTCCGATTTTTGTGAAACTTTGTATATGGCCCTTATTTATAATTCCGCAGATCTAATTAGATTTCGGGCAATTTCTATGTACCCAAAAGGGCCGTTAACCAAACACAGATTTTCGAAATTTTAAAATATTTAGAAAATACTTATTTTATACATTTTTGTTTCAAATGAATTGTTGTATAATTTAATTGTGCACAACTTTTGTTTAAACTATTTTTGATGCGATAAGTAGTTACTGAGATATAACAATCACGTGACAATTATTGTTGTAACAATATCTCCATCAATATCAATACGCAATTTATTACCGTTTATCGGGGCGATGTGGAGTTCTGCGGTAATCGCTTGTTTTTCTATTCAATTGGAGTTATTTTAAACACAACAAGATAATTTGGGAAGCAACAGTTTGCGGATAACTATTTCCTTATGTTAAAGTCCTATGCTCGGTTTTTGAAGTATTCACCCGGTATAATAGTATACCTATTATTCAACCAGTTTGAAATTTCTGCTACTACTCACGGAAATGGAACCGAAGGCAAGTGTTGTAAACAATTCGAGTGAATAATAGCAGGCGCGACTGTATTTATTTTGCATTAATTAAAAAGAATATTATTTTCATTCGCATAAATATTAAATGGAAATGAAGTTTCCCATAAGTTTGCTTACATTTAATTTCTGCGATCGTACACATTAATTATTTGCGTGTACGAACAGTACCTATTTGAACCTGCACCCGAGTTTTGCCGCCAAAATTTTTTTCAATTTGGTACTAACTGACCCAGTTTCTTATATGATTGGATCGAAAGTGTTAAATAAAAATTCTGAATTGTGATTGGTGCTAAAGTGTTGAGAAAAGAATTTTACTTATAAATAACTAAGAGGTTTCAAATGGCTATCGACTCAGAAAGCAACAGTTGATGAATTACAGAAAGCACAATAGCAATATAATTTAATATAATTTTTGCGGTAAATATTGGAGTCCGCCTATAGAAGTTCAGTTTTTTTATGATTTATATTCATATGTATATGTTACTAATTGAATATTCGATCTTAATAAAATATTAAAATTCTTTACATTCAATTGAATGACAACAGAAATAATTCAACAAATGGCAGCTAATTATGGAGTAGATTTTCTCTTTTTTAGATTCAATAAAATTTCTTTAAATTATTTATACGCGTTTATTAATCGCACTTTCAAATATCTTTTTGTTTCTATCGTTTGTGGTGTGTATCGTCACGCACTTATAAAGGTTGCATGTAATCACTAATTTCAAAACAAAGTAAAGATAAAACTACAAAAGAAAATAATTAACTATTACCAAACAATGTTTAACAGATTAGTTTACAATATGTAAGCTTGAGGTAGAAAGGAAACACTTTGGATGACTATTTACGGATGTCCTGTACATGTATTAAGAAGTAATGAGTCTTATGAAATGTTTTTGTTCCATCTCGCTCTATTGATTGAGATGGTCTAATTGTATAGTATATAGTTTTCTACTTTTTCAAACAATACTATTAAGTCTAGTCTCTTAAATTATACGAAAGTGTTTAATTTTCATATGACATGGTGTAATAGAGAAAATTCAGTTTGACGAAGATTACATACATTGCATCTTAAGCTCACTTTCTTTATTTGGGAAGGTCGTCACATGACCTTGATAAACAAATTTCTCCTTCTTTCACTCTCTTTTGCCCAACCCAGATGATGATTATGTGTCAGTAGGGTCACAATCTAGATATGGATTAAAAGAAAGTAAAGTTCAATTCAGATTGTATATAGTAATTAATTGCAATCATTATCTCTGAATAAAATCTCATCGTATAAGAAAAAAACAATCTATCTTTGTATGCAAATGTTAGAAATTGGTTTGACTTTGCGGAGGTGTTATTGAACCATTATTGGTAGGAAGAGAAATAAACGATCCGTTTGCAGTTTATAGACCTCTTTTGGTTTATGAACCGTCGTAAAAAACTTGAAGAAGTAAAAAATCATTTTTTATAAAACTGTCAGTGACCTTATAAATACCTGATAAAAATTCCAATTCGAACCAATAAAAAAATAATTAATTATATGTATTTATTTAAAACCAAAAACAATGAAATCAATAAATTATCAATAAAAACGAATAAATTTTCTATTTTGTTAATTAAAAATATAGACATGTTAGAATTAAAACCAAGTTTTTTACATTACTACGTGTACGTACCATTTTTAAACGATTAAAGATATTTATCATTCACATCCAAAAGTTATGAGGACTACATCGAAAACAGTTGGTCTAGTATAAGAACAAAAATGCACGCTAATTAGTTCGCTATGTTGTGTAGTTTTGCTAAATACAATATAGTTTTGACTAGGGCTTTCACTAATTGGTTTTATAGTGTAGGCACGCTCGCTTTCTTAATAATATACCTACTCCGTCCAATAGTAATCACTCAAAATTTTGTGTTTTAAATTACTTTTGTGTAAAGCAAGCTATTGCACTAAACAATTCAATTCATATTTATATTAAATATAATTTCTATTCAGAATTTAAAAATGGGGTAAACATTATACTCTAACGTCAATTGTAGGGTTTTTACGTGACACATAATCAAACCATTTGTAGAAATTTGCTTTTAATATTACTCAATATTTTAAATATGTACACATGTACAGGGTGGCCCATTAGTGCGTGGAAGTTGGATATTTCGGAAAATATTGGGGTTAGAAAGTTATGCAAATCAATGAGCTGCACATTTTAAAATTATTTTCGTTTATACAGGGTGTTCCATAAAAGTGCGACATACCAAAGTTACGTTTTTTTAAATAGAATCACTCATTTTGTATTACAAATTTGGATTTCTTGAAAAATGCTAATGTCACTTTATGCATTATACATAGTGTCTAAAATGGAGAGTTTTTGAATTATTGCACTTTTCGGAAAAATTAAGGTTTAGAAAAATTAAATAACTCAGTTTTCCTGAATTTATTTAACTGCGATTTCGCAGCTTCAATATGCATTACATGTGCTAACTACAGCTAGTTGTTCACCTTTCCAACCTCGCTAGGTTTTGAGTATTTATATGTTTAGCATTTAATAGATTATGGGAGACAAATAATTTAAATTACATTTTAAATGTCACAATGATCATCTGCCAACCTAGTTTAAAAAAAAATAAATTATTCTTTGCCGTTTATTTATGTAAGAATTTAAAGAACACGTGCAACAACCAAAATCTATTAATTCTATTTCCTTAAGGAGTAGGTACTCAACACTTTAATGAGAAAAGTAACCCATATTCGAGTTTACTTTAAAGACCAAATTTGAATAGAAAATAGGTTGGGATAAAAGAACAATATTTTTCTTAGTACGCTACCTACATTTTTTTTTAAATATATATATTAAATTCTTGGATATTGATGAATATTTTTCTTATTATCATAATTTTGCATATCTGAAGTTGCCAAGCGAACGTTCTTTTACCAATTAATAAACCCCAATGACAACGTTGACCTTAACTTAAAACGAAAATTAAACGGTTGCAGATGCGTTAACATCAGTTACGCAATAGTCAAACACCTGACATTTATTTCTGTCTAATAACTTTCATAAACCTATTTACTGTATGCACGGGCCCAAATTTAAATGTTAAAAGCAAGATCTTCAAATATCAAAAGTCGCGAAATGACCTTTATCTTAACAAACAGATTTTATTGTTTTCTGCGATGACTAACATTTATGCAATTTATTTATCTACAATTTCAACATCAGATTGGCAATTGGTTATTAGTCTAAGTATTTCTAAAGAAAAATACTTTGCGCTTCAATAAACACATTAGTACTTAAACTTGTACACATGGTTAAACGAATACAGTAGCTTGTTTAAAGAAAGTAATTTTACCTGGATCAAGTTTTTAACCGTTTTAAGTTACTCGTCCAAATTTAATATTTTAATTAATTAAAGACCGTAATTGAAATGTATATGCAATACCTACAATTGCATTAGCTACAAAAACATGACATTTCAACAGTAGCAGGTAATAACCATTTTGTGTTAGGATAATATCGTTAATAAAATAATATTCATTAGAACAGTAATTAGAAAGCGCACTTGAGCATTTTCTATAAAGTTCCACATGAGGCTAGGTTTAACAAAAAAAATTTCCATAACGTTATTCAACAGTATCGGTATTTTATAACCAAATTACTAGAATATTGACTTAAAGCGGAAAAAATAATTATTAATTATACAATACTAACGAGAACTTCCGCATATACAAAACTATAATTTATAACATACTTATTATACAAGAACTTACGCTTAAGTTTAATTTCAGGTTACTACTGATATGTGTACTAACGCAAGCATTAGCAGAAACTCCAAGTATAGCCGTACCAAAACCAGTAGACGAATTTGTATTTGTTCAAACGTCGAGTTTTGGAGCTCGGCCGATATCACGTAAGGATAAACCATCTTCAGACGAGACGGTCTTCGAAACGTCTCACAAATTTCCACCGTACGTAACGTGCGTTTTAAATGACAATGACACAGACGAATCGGCTTTAAAGTCGATAAAAAAACGTGACGCCGGAGCACCTGTACCTCCAGGTTCCATAAGGTTAGATCCGAAAGCGTTACTCGAAAAATACAAATACGAATTGAAAACATCGTCAACAACACCTTCTACGACACCAAAAAAGAGAACAAAGAAAAAGCAGCTCCAAACCTACGCCCCATCCACGTCCCGTCTTAACATCACGGGCACCACCAACACCACGTAGCTTAAACGTTAAAGAAGGGTCGTTACTAGCAACTAGCGAAAGCGAAAAGCAACGTTCTAGAATTCAAATCAAAAAGGGACCTAATGGTCAAGAATACGAATATGAATATGTTTATTACTACTACGATGACGATGAAGATAAGGGATCTGTTGAAAAGACTTATAATTCACGACGGCCCAGCTCGTGGAGATACGCAACGCAAAACTCATTACAGTAAGGAGGCTGCATCTAACGAAGTAATTCCCGCCAGCCGTAGTCGCTCACGTGGACGTCAATTGGAAGATGAAGATGTCGTAGGTGAAGATAGATTACCCCCAAGCACTAGATTTCCCCCTAGGAGCAGAAACGGTGTTACAACTTTAGCACCAGAAGATGAAACAAAACCACCTTCAAGAGGAAGAACTCGTGGAAAATCAACTGCACCACCTGCATCAAACGACTTTGAAGAATCTCAGGTACATTTAATGACATAACTTTAGGGTTACATATTAGCAATTGCAATTTAACATTAGGGTTCCCGTGGTCGCACTCGTAATAATGTAAGAAGACCGTCTTTAGATCTCGTAGATAACGCTAGTTTCAATACCAATTCTGGGGCGTCCGAACCACCAACCGGCGGCCCATCTTTTCCATCAGACTTACCATCTGGACCAGTTAGATTTTTAGGTGCAACGCCTAATGAACGCATACACTTAAATGTAATTGTCGAAAGAAATTTTTTTCAAAGTTGCTAAATTAAATCTCATCTTTGCAGAATAAAGATGAAAGACTTTCCGGAGAAAATGGTTACGAAATCAATCCAACTACAACAGGAATAACCGACTCTATCACAATGACAATGGCTCCGATGGATAAAGTAGCGTTAGACTTATATGCTTTTTTGCAAGGAACGCAAAAACTAGCTGGAGATGAGGTAAATTTATTTTAATTTTAATGAAGCTGTTTTTGACGGTTTTTAAAGAATGTTGAGGATAACGGCTCTACTACTGATGCTACTGATGCAACAACAGCACCTGATACAACTGAAGAACCAACAACTGAAGTTTTAACAACCACAACTACAACAACAACCACTACTACAACTACCACTCCAGCCCCTACAACTACAACAACTACCACTACCGAAGCTCCGGCGACCGGACGTGTAAGGTTCCGCAACTCAAACAAAAGGAAACCTGTTTCCGCAACAACAGCTAGTACTGTAGAAGCTACTCCGGAGTCAAAACCGAAAACCCGCTTTGGACGACCTGGATTTAATCGACGACCAGGCGCTAGCAAACCTGAAGCAGACGTTGAACCAAACGTTGTAAAAGAGGAAGCTAAACCTGTAAATCTGTGCTAAAGTATGTCATCTACAAAAATTACAATACCTATCTCTAACATTCTTTTTATTTAGCCGACCACGAGATCACGTTTTAATGCTAATAGAAATAAACCAACGACAGAAGTATCAGAAGACAACAGTCATGATGAAGCAAGTAGCACCACCGCGCGGTCTTCACTTGGTCGTCCTAAACCAGCTTTTAATTTACGCACCAGAGGTCGTAGTACAACAAGTGCACCTTCTGAAGAATCGCAATTGAGCGAAGATACACGAGCTGAAGAAAAGCCAAAAACACGCGTCCCTGTAGGAAACAATAACGTTAGACCACTCAGACCAGGACCAAAAATTGGTATAGGCAGACCACGTGCTTCACCATCTACAGCTGCACCTGACGTTTCAGGAGAAGAAGCCACAAAAGATAGCGATTCTTCTGATGCTCAAAAAGAGGTATTTTTAACCAAATTTAAATTAAAATTGTAATTGTAGCATAATTTAGGATTCTATAACAACAACTCCCGCTGTTGAAGACAAAAATCCTTTGAATAGACTTCGCAATCGTCAACGTTTGAATCCAGCTCCCGCTGGTAGTCGTCCAAAACCTGCAGCAAGCACTTCTGCACCCGTAAAGAGAGTAAATCCATTGATTAGTAGGAGAAAACCGGTAACAGAACCGTCATCCACAGAAGCTTCAGTTCAGCTAGAACAAACTGAGCCTGTAGGATCCGAAGAAGAAGATGAAGTTAAAACTCCTGCTCCAAGTTCCACAACTGAAGAACCAAAAGGTCTAAGTAAATTATTAGCAGGTAGAAGAAGGTTACCTGCAAGACAACCTGCTTCTCAAAATTAGTTCGTTAAGCATTTATGTTTCAACTTGTAAGTATTTTTTTAATAACGCAAAAATAGTACGTACTTAAACTTTAAAAATTTTGTATTTCTTTTTCATAAATTAATTTATACTGTCTTCCATTTTATATTAATTATTAAAACGTAATTATGTGTGATAAATGTTAGTTTGTAATTACACTGGTCATATTTGAAAATTGGGAGCCCACAACCATACAAAGTGAATATGTGACAGTATTGTTCAATTAAGTTGCAGGTGGTCTCACAAGAGTAAATTTCAAATGTGATTAATTAGGAATATATTATGATAATCTAGATAAATTTGTGTATAAAATCTTTGATTAATAAAAATTTTTACTGTTTTTGTATAAACTATCAACTGTAACTGTTTTTAACAAATATAGAATAAATGCTATTAATTAGAGAACTACAAATGCAGGCCCGATACGTGCCAATATTTCTGTCTTCGTGTAATAAGTTATATTTATTTGTTAAGTAACGTGATGCTTATTTTATTATTCATGAGTTATAACGTTTGTATTACAAATTTGTACACCTTTTTTATAACTGATTTAAATACAAATCAAATTTAAAAATTAATTTTTGAGTCCGTGTTTTAATTTTGATAACTTTTTACTATTTTGTAACGTAAGCAAACTAAAGAATAAAAAGTAATAGTTATTAACACAAACCAGAGTTTGGGAAAAAAAGTTTTTATGCTGGGTGAACGCATTTAAAGCGAGCGAACGAAGTGTTGTAGTCATAAATATAATGGATAAGTTGTTTGTTAATTCTTCGTGCCAAAATTTAATAAAAAAAATCTTATAAAACGTCTTATTTCAATAATTTTTTAAAAATTATAGTAGCTTATAGATGGCACTATGAATTTTTAATAACTTTGTATAGGTTTTTCAAGTTTACTTCTTGTTTTTGTTAATAAAAAACATTGAGAAAATTGTTTTTAACGACTACTAATTACTACTGTTACAGCTAATATCTCTGTTACCATAGTAACTACAAAAAAACCTGTTAATTCTTTGTTGCTGTTGCAACAAATTTAGTATAGGGTGGTCACAAAAGTCGTGGTGGACTAAAGGTTTTTTCTAATGGAGCACTCTGTATATAGCTATGCTGCCGTGCTTCGCTAAAACACAGTATCTACATTTTTTATCAATTTTAACTTTTTTGAATAAAATAATTAATGTGACTGATCGCTTGATATACACTTATTAAATTAACTATTGGAATATCTTCTTTAAAGAATTACATTCATTACATGGTTAAACTAAAAGACATACAACTTTCATTTGCTCCGATCTATGAAATGTGTAGATACTGTGTTTTAGCTAAGCACGGCAGTATGACTATATGGTTAATTGTACCTACACAAGTTTTATTAGACATATATATGGCATATAAATTTCACAGTTTTCGAAATATTGACATATTTACTAAAAAAAATTCATGTATAAATGGACAGAAACCAGAACTGTTATACTAACACTCTGATTCAGCTAGATATCTCTAAAACTTTTGATAGGGTTTAGGTCTTAACACATTTATGTTTTGATATCACTGTTTCTGAGCTAATGGCTAATTATTTATGAGATAGAACCCAATACGTTAAACTAGGCAACAAAATATCGAAAAAGTTAGTACTAAAAGTGGAGTGCCTTAAGGATTCATACTAGGTCCGTTTTTGTTTTCAATTAACACCTGCTATCTACTATCTGTAATCTATCATTGTAAATATAATATGTATGCCGATGACACGCGAAACTTGAACACAACATCTAAACGAATTATCGGGTATATCGCCAAAACTGGACACAACGTCAAAATCACCTGCTGGACACATTGCCGAAAATGGACGCAACGCCGATATCACTAATTGGATATATTGTCAAAATATTGATATTGATTAAAAGAAATTAAAAAATTGTAATAACCTACCAACCAACACCGTTTACCCCCGATCACATAAAAACAACTTACATTGATTAATAGTTATTTTACTAACAAGTATGGAAAGTACTAAATATCGTGCAAGTGCTTGATAGCTTTACGAGTGAAAAACACGAGTGTAGATAAGCACGAGCACAGATATTTTATTTTCCAACGAGTTAGGAACGCTATTTTTTTAGACGACTGCTTACATTTTTTGTAAATAAAGCGTTTAAATGGTAATATGAATAATCGTATTTGAAAACCTTCAAACAAATGTGTTTGCTGGCTTGCATATTCAACTTCTGTTTGTTATCGGCTTCTAAAACTGTTGGTGGCGCACACTAAACGTCATCTTCATCACTACTTAACATTTTGAATTTTGATTATAAGTGAAAAATGTCAAAATGTAAATACCTACTTGATTTTTGTAAAAAAATGAGCCGTTGCTAGGGTTATCTAAGATGTTAAAAAGTTACTAATATGTTAAGAATGAACTAATATGTTAAAAGCACCAATTCTACATTATTTGAATTTTTCTCAATTATTTACGGTGTTCGAGATTTAATTAGAAACTCGAGCGTTTAAAGAAAGTCGGTCGCGAGAAGCGGAGACGTCCGGACGGTGTTGATAGGAGAAGAAGCGTGGTTTGGTGGCAGTAAGAGAGAAGAACGGCGAAGTGCGGTTTTTTGTGAAAATTTTGTATTTTAATAAAAAACGTGAAGAAAGGGGTAAGTTATTTTTTTGTCATAAAATAGATGTCTGCATAAAATCGACGACATGACGACCTCTGTATTCGTCGGGGAAGCGCGGCTTCGAGCCGAGCGTGGAACCTGAGGCGGATACAACAGGACTATATATATTCATCGGGGAATCGCGGCTTCGAGCCGAGCGTAGAACCGAGGCGAGTAGTTTAGATGACCGGAAGCAGTACACCTCCCCCCCCCCCTCTTTCTATTTGCTGAATTGAGTACAGTATGTGTATCGAGCTTTTGTGTATCACTTGATGTATGTTACATTATTATACAGTAATTGCATCCTCTTGCGACCAAGGCTATTTTATTATTTATGCTCACTATAAGGTGTGTCCCACCGGAAACGCCATCGATAGATTATAGGAAAACTGTACATGGGAAAAATTTGAAAATTAGTAGTATACTAACATCGACGGGGGCAGTTCCGTTAAAATATTTTCAAAATGGTAACACTTCCGGTTATACCGGAAGTAAGTGTCAAGTTGCTTATTTTAAATAAAACACCCTATATATTATTTCAAATTTTGGATTTTGCACAAAATTGTAGACACATTTGTGTATAATGTCCTATACCTAAGTCTAACTGTTTTGGACTTATTTTAAATTTTATGCCAATATTTCAAAAACCATGAATTTTTTGAATAGACAATCTTGTACAAAGTCAACCTTATTTTTGATGCTAAATAAAATAAAGTTATAAAAACATGGTGCTTGCATTTAAAAAAAATAACTTTTGACGTGTTTTTGAATTTAATTTTAATCCTTTTTTTATCGCCCTGTATTAATTTATTATCAAAATATCGACATAGCCCACTAAAATAGGTCCTTTGTTACAAGGAAACCTATTCCAATTAAATAATAAAAGCATTAGTATAGGAAAATTTTATAATTTTGTTTAGGCCTGAAACGTCATTTTTGACATAAAATTTAAAATAAGTCCAAAACAGTTAGACTTAGGTATAAGACATTATACACAAAATGTGTCTAGAATTTTGTGCAAAATTCAAAAATAGAATAATATATAGGGTGTTCCATTTAAAATAAGCAAGTTGATACCTACTTCCGGCATAACCGGATGTGTCACCATCTTGAAAATATTTTAGCGGAACTGCCCCGTCAATGTTAGTATACTACCAAATTTTCAAATTTTTCTCATGTACAGTTTTTCTATAATCTATTGATGGCGTTTCCGGTGGGACACCCTGTAGAATGAGAAGTTTGAGCGTGTCTGCATTCATGGGAATTTTTGCATAACTGTGTGATGTAAGAATTGCTATTGATGTTACCGTAATAAGGTGATGTACTTGTACCATCAGTAAATTATTGAATTGCTTGGCCAGAACCATATACGTGCAAAACTAAACGGGGAATAATACTATGATGAAATAGACCGTATTCTAGTATCACTGCAACTGCAACCAAACTCTAAGCTGTTATGTGTTTGCCCACTATAAATATTGTGATCACATGTTATGTTTTGTGTCTGTGGATGTTTTCCATGACCGACGTCTACATGATTTATATATGCTTTTATTATTTACATATTTGATTTATATGTGTATTCGTGAGTAAACCATATTCTGAACAGAGAAAGAGTCAAACCCAGTTGCATAACGATCTAAACGTTTGTTTCTTTTCTTAGGTATGAGGTGTTTACCGATTTCCGGACAGATCAATCCAGATCCATTGTGTTTGGACCTGTCGTTTTCCTCCAACATAACTAGTCATTTTACTATATTTTAAATAACATAAATGAAATACGTTTTATATTATCTATCTGTTTTGAATACTTTCGGTGTGGGTTACGACAACCTGATTTGGCTTAACGTAAATTACTGAGGGTTTTGGGAGGTTTTCCCCTCTTAATTTTTCTTAAAGTGACTCCCCTCCCCCGTTAGTAATGATAAAAAAAAAATAAAGCAATTATTTTGCTAAGGGCCCAGATAAGCCTTTTATTTAGTTCAACATGTTAACCTTGTTTTCCTGTTCCCTATTATAACATAGGTAGATGTCATTAAGAGATTCTAGTGTCCACAACAGGGAGGCGCTCCCTCAATGCCGAACCAGGTCTATGCAAGTTCAGGATAAGTAGTTTTCTTATAGGTAGGTTAACACAACGTAGAGAAAGACGATCACGTGCTATGCGAGTATTTTAGCGGTAAATTTAAATTTTAATGGTTTAGATACAACAGTTGACAAGTGTAATTTGGGTTGCATATATTTAGGAGTGGTAGAGGTATGGATCATTACAAAGCTGAAATTCTGCCCGATGGAGATATTTAAATAAACAAGCATCTTTCTCCGGACATTAAATTATTAACTATTTGGTAAAACTAAATCTTATGCTAACACTAATAGATAGAAGTTTGTATGGATAAAAAATTTTAAGATTTATAATCGTAGAAATACGAAAACTTCTCCTCATTAATTGTGCGGAGGACCTAAGCCATTTAGCGGGTTTGTACAACTCTAAAAGTAAAATTTATGTCTTAACAATTTTATAAAATACTAGCTGACCCCAAGCCCCTAGGAGCCTCACGAACGAAGTAATTAGAGCAATTTAACTGACAAAATCATGAACTGTACTCACAATGCAAAATGTGTAAACAAAAACTCTCTGTTATTCATCCACTTTGTATTTTTTACTCCCTCTCCGAATTAAATGGTTACGTATTAGCCGAAGATGTGATAACAATGTTAACACTGTTCCCTCAAGTGCGTTGCCTATCCTACCAATGCAACAGCACGCTGGGATATACTTAACACTGGCCCAGTACTGGGTATGCTTGTTCCCCTATCCTAGCAACGTAAATAGAGAACCGAGGTGATGAGAAAAGCATAAATTAAGATTATGCGACAGAGGCACAAAACAAACGTTTTTTCTTAAATAAACTTTTTCTTAATCGATTATAATTTAGAATTTACGGTCGTTTTAGTTTTTGATTGAAATTTTTTCGGAAAAGTTTTTCGCTTATAACTTTTAAAAACACGCAAGGTCAAAAAAACGGAAACGGCCAAAAATGTTTATTTTTTTATCCGCGTAAGATTCTGAATTTTGAAAATCGGTCATAAAATAAGCGAGTTGTGGTCAAATTACAGCTCAATTTGTTTAAAATTTTGTTTACTATTTTTAACATTTTTTTAACCTCGAAGATGCCATCTACAAAAAAAATCTAAATCGAAATATAAAGACACATCTTTCGTAAACTCGAAACTTTTTTCGAAACAAAAATATCTCGAGCCGTTTTAATGCGGAGACGAATTTGAAAAAAATTTGCAACAAATCTGTTCCGAGCAACGTGAACAGAGAACCGAGGTGATACGAAAAATATAAGTTAAGGGGGATAGGAACAGCTTACCAAAATTGGCATTGCGCCTACAACTAAAAAAACGCAACTAACATTGCACTTTATGTCGCACGGTCCGGTCATTCATGTTGGTACGATAACGAAGTATTTTATTGTATTTTATTCCTTATCCGTTACAACTAGTCTTTTTGTTATTGGTCTTTAGCAGTGACTAACGACCTAACAAAAGTGAAAGTATTTTTCCGAATTTTAAGATCAAAACAATTATTGCTGTATTCAATTTTGATTTTCCTTTTATTTTTTTATTTTATTATTTTTGTGTAATCATTTGTTATATTAATATTATTTTAATATATTTGTTTATTAAGTATTCTCGAAAAGTAACATACCGGGTGATTCAGCTAACCGTTCATTAGAAGTTTATGGACTTCCTGTTGAAATATTTGTTTAAAAATTTAGAATAGAGAATTGCTCAAAAAGTTCTATGTAATTATAAAAATTTATTTCAGCTTTTAGCACTTCCGGTTACACCGGAAGTGGTTACTAACTTTCTTATTTTAAATAGAATGATATATTTTTTTGTTTAGATGGATTCTACGCTAAAATCTGAGTTACTTTCATGTAGCACAACCTATATGAAAAATCAATAGTTTTTGAGATATTCTCATTTTTTTGAGAACGCTTGTCAATGATTGAAAAAGAAAGTTATAGTAACAAAATTTGGGCAAGTTCTTTCAATAATTCTGTAACATTCTCCATAAATAAAAAATAAATTTAGTATATCTTCATTCGAATATTCTTGGTGGATTTCCATATCGTGTATAATGTGTCACAGTCGACGTTTACAAGTTTGATAAATAAGGCACATTGTTTTAATTTCCACAGGCCACTAGTCAGAAATTATTTAATAAAATAGAGAAATATTGTGTGTCGAATGTAAATACATCGATAGCAGGAAAATGGTAACAGATAGGTATAGGAAACCCTTATAAAGATTGAAAGACCACTTAATTCTCCATCACATAGAACAAGATACAGGGTGTTCCTTTTAAAAAAATTGACTTTTTGGCAGTTGAAGTTAGTCAGATTTAGCCAAACATTTTGAACACCCTGTAAATAATGAGATGTCAAATTACACATCATTGAAAAACTTAACAGTCCTCCTAAATATAGTCCAAATTTTGTTACTATAACTTTCTTTTTCAATCATTGACAAACGTTTGAAAACAATACTACAAAACCAATTTTTCTCAAAAAAATAAGAATATCTCAAAATCTATTAATTTTTCATATAAGTTGTGCTACATGAAAGTGACTCAAAGTTTAGCGTAGAATCCAAATATACAAAAAAATATATATTATTCCATTTAAAATAAGAAAGTTGGTAGCCACTTCCGGTGTAATCGGAAGTGCTAGAAGAGCTGAAATATTTTAATTAAATAGAACTTTTCGAGCAATCCCCTATTCCAAAATTTAAACAAATATTTCAACGGGAAGTCCATAAACTTCTAATGAACGGGTTAGCTGAATCACCCTGTATATGAAAGATTGTGTAATTTTATACACATTGCTTATTGTCAGAACGTCTTCAAGAAATTGGTGGCATTCATTCGACATAGATAATATTAATAATATTTTTATTCTATTCTTGCGCATTGAATACAGGGTGTAACAAAAATGGAAGTCATAAATTAAACCACATATTCTGGGGCTAAAAATAACTTGATTGAACCTAACTTACCTCAGTACAAATGTGCATGCAAAAAAAGTTACAGGGTGTCAAAGTTATAATTTTTGAAAAGTTTTTTGGTAATATTTCCCTTAATAAAAGCACGATTTCAACGAAATTTGGTATTCAACAGTTTTTCAGCGTGAAAAATCTAAATCTGATTGCAGTTTTGATGTACATTGTAGAGGGCCCCTCCAGCAGCACTTTGCGTACATTAAAATGTTCATAACTTTTTTGCCCCTCGGTATATTAGATTGTTGTTCGAAGATTTTCATTCCTTGACGTGATAAGCTCAAAAAAGTATACTTGAGAGAGATGTCGATTCGGCCAACAGTTTCCAAGAAAATCGACACTGAATCTTCAGTTGTTATCGAGATACGGCTTTTTTTCATTATGAAAATTTCGAATAACAAAAATAAAGTATAAATGAATTTTTTTGTAAATAAGTAAGATTAAATAAATACTTTGGGACCTGCAAATAACTTTAGTTGATTCTGAGTTGTATAAAATACCTGGATATAATTGTTTTTTTTAATTAATTAATAGGTATAAATTTATTATGAGTTCATTAGGTTTCTTATCTTGCACTAATTGTTACACAATGATTAAAATAATTCTAAAACCTGCTTAGACCATATATGTTTAAGATCTTCTAATACGTTAACAATGTATGATTCAAGAGTCTTTCATTCTAATGTAACTGACCATAGTACAACTGCCATTAAAGCGTTCTTAAAATATAAAATAAATAATAATGCAAATAACCAATTAAAGGAAATAGTTGATCACAAGCCATTAGTTGCTACAGTGAGAAATCTTGACTGGTCAGAAGTTAATAATACTAACATAAATGAAGGAACAAATACATATATTTCTTAATAATATTAAATAGGTATTAAATAGACAATTGTACCAAACTTGTTTCAACAAAAATAAGTTAGGTTAAGTTCAACAAAGAATAAAGTTAGGAACTCAATGCCATGATTTAATAATTGCATTACAAAAGATTCAAAGCAACAAAACCAAATTAATAAATTAATAAAAAAAACAGCCCTATTATGTACCTACAGTTAAAAAACAAACTAGATAATATCCATAACAAAATTAACATTAATGTCATTGAGGCAAAATCCCAATATTTTAAGACATAATTGAGTGATGGTAAGAGAAACACTAGAGAGCAATGGAATTTATTGAAATCGATTACAGGTCAACAAGTAAAATATGAAACTACCATAAACAATATTATTATAATGGAATAACGTATACTGATTATAATGATATAGGTAATACATTCAATAAGCAATTTATTGATGTGCCTAAAAATATTGCGAGTAGTTTAAGGCTGAACACCATTAATCTTTCCAAAAATGTTTTCACACAGTATAATAAATTTAGTTTTTTCTTAAAATTAACAGACTCGATAGAAGTCTCCTCAATTATAAATAATCTACAAAATAAACGTTCAAGTGGCATTGATAGGATATAGAGTAGACAACGTTTCCGGATGTTCTTATCTGTTATCTGTTGTTATATAAACCTGGAAACAAATCAGATATGAATAACTATAGAGCTATTTCTCTGGTATCAGTAATTGCAAAAATCTTTGAAAAAGTGACCAACAATAGACATAAATTTCCTAAACAAAATCAATTTGTTTTTTTCCAAAAATCAATTTGGTTTTAGAAAGGGTAAAAACAGAGAACATACGTTAATACAATTTTTTCTAAAATCTACAAGGATATTAATAACAACAGAAAAACTGCTGGGGTATTTATAAATATGAAAAAAGCCTTTGACTGTATAGACAGGAAAATTCTACTAAATAAACTAGAAACAGCTGGGAGTTAGAGGATTGTCCTTTGACTAGTTTCGGAGTTACCTGACGAACAGAGTACAGAGTGTAAAGGCGGGAGCTGCCCGTAGTAATTGGTGATTCGTGGAGTGCGGAGTACCTCAGGGTTGTGTGCTTTCTGCTACACTTTTCTTGGTATTTTGCAATGATTTATGTAACCCCAGACCGATATTAAAAACTTAAATACTTGGTTCTGAGTAGATAGATAAAGGCGATTCAGCATCAAAATCAATTGTCCGATGTAATTACTCTCTGTACATGCAATTACACTAAGTACACGGCGCGTACTTGCATGTGCGAAAAGTGGTTGCGGGGCGTACATGCTGTATCTGCATGCTTAGTACATTTTCAATTACTCTCGGTACTTGCCGAGGGCATTCTGGGCCAAAATCAATTGTCCGATGTAATTACTCTCTGTACATGCAATTACACTAAGTACACGGCGTGTACTGGCATGTGCGAAGAGTGGTTGCGGGGTGTACATGCTGTACATGCAGTACCTTTGTTTTTCAATTACTCTCGGTACTTGGTGGGGGTGTAATTAAAATTACATACATTTTCTCTGTACGCAAGTACATGAAGTAATTGTTCTCTGTACATCCTCTCCGGAACAGAAATACATAGTGCGCAAGTACATGAAGTAATTGGGCCTCGGTACATTATGCTAATTATGCGGATAGGAAAGAATGTGGACGCAGGTACAAGACCCTCGCCGTAGGGCAGGTAGAACAACCCCTTCAGCATAAGGTTGTAGACAACTGTTAATTTTAACCGTTAAAAGTAGTATCATTTAAATAATCTCAGCTAATTAAAACCGCTAATTACACATATTTACACCCATTTTGTCGAGGATGTGGCTTTGTTAAAAATATTTGAAAACATGTAGTTTATTTGCGCCATCCTCCGCCACATGATTTCTATAAATAATGACTTTAGTATAATTAGGTGACAATGAAAATTCAAAATCACATACTCGATGTACATATAAGAAGGCCTTCTTGCAAGAAACCACACCCGTCCAAGATGGCGTGTATGTAATTGAATAATTGATAATTAAAACCGCTAATTACACGCAATGAGTGATTGTTCAATGGTTTGTATTCTGATCCTTGTACCACCGCCCGACTTCAATAAAAAGACAGGTACAATTTAAAATTATTGATGTGTTTAATGTAGTTAAATTACAGTACTTTTATAAGTTAAAGTGCGTCCAAATACGTGACTCAAGCCGGTTTTCGTTGTTACGTCGCTGAAAAGTTTCTACAAGAAATTCTAACCCTTTTTAACACATTTGGATTCTCTCTTACAACAAACTATGGCATATAGTAAATCAAAGCATGTGGCGTTGTGGTTTGTACTAGCAACACAAAAAACACAAACATCACGATAGATTACAATTTTCTGGTTTTTTTTATGATAAGCGCAACTTGTTTGTAATACGTAAATCGCGTTAATTACCTATTAAAGAATGTAAATTAAGTATACACTTAAGCATCATAACTTTGTTAATGTCAATAATGTATATGATTTGTTGGTGTAAAATACAGATAAAGCGTTAAATAAACCCAATCATGATTTTAAATATCGAAACTTTTGTAATAACTCTAAAAACATATGTGTCAATAGGTTTTTGATTGTTGTTGTTGGTAATTTATAGACTGATTCTCCAAAAACAAAGTGCTAACTTAACGTTTTAGTAAAACCATATTCGCTACAATCAACCCTTTGTATTTGTAAATTTTACTCACCAGAAGCGTTATTTCTAATCCTAGCATCTAGATGACCTCCGTATTTTTGAAAAAAACCGTTGTCGAATCAGATAGAAGAAGAACATTAATTAATTTTAACTGAAATGAAACCGAATTCGGTAACTCCGAAAATGGTGGAGATATTGTTACAGCAATTATAAAAAATGGAAAATCGACGCTATTTTTTGTTAATTTATTGTATTTAGCCCACTTAGATTTGGTATTAATGTTAACGTATATACTTACAGGATTTTCTGATAAGAAGAGTCATCCGGTTTACCATTATCTTTCGCATACCTCGATAAATACTTAACTTTCCGATCGAAACGTTCGCAAACTAAAAGACCATGGTTATAGATTGGCGACTCATCCTTCAAAATCAGATTTCTACAAGAAGATCCGATAATTAATTAGGAAGCCGCGATTAATATAAATAACTATTAGGAGTTCACTGTTAATAATTGTTACGTTACTGCATTTTTAAACTTATTTAGCTCAAAATTTTTTTAGTATGAGTTGTAAGGCTGTGGGGTAGTGGGAACTCCAACTATGAAAATCTAAATTTGTTATTTTTTTCTAAATGCTGGTTTATATGGTAAATGTCACATAAGTTACCGCTCATCAACAGTGATAAGCGAACATTAATCAATATATCAGCAAAATACACGTTGAAAAAGTTACTGTCAGTGTTTAATCAACTAAACAATTTAAATTTTGAAGAAATAAAAAAAATAAGATAACCTTTCAGGTGTATGCAGATTTTGTCTCTTTACTGATGCTTACTGCATACTGTAAAAAGACGATGTAGAATCATACAGAAAAACACATATCTATCGGCGTTATTCTTTTAGATATTGTATAAAAAGGTTATAAAGTAGCAGTGTTCTTAAACCCGCATAGCTTGGTCTATCGTGTTCCAACAGGTAAATCTCACTTTTTCAACGTAAATCTCTCTCTTTTAGCGCATTTGCTCATTCCCGCTATTGACTAGCCAGTTTTATGTTATATCATCTATGTTATCTAGTTGAAACAAATATCTTATACCTTTATGTCACCATCTTAATTTAGATACTTGTTGTATAAAAAGGTTTAATGTCAATATGTATGATACATAGAGATTTTGCCTTTTAGATAGTTGATAAAAGAAGCGGGATTTCTCTCTATCCCATTGACTAATTCCGCCTTCAATAAAATGATGCGTATATATCGATATCGTTAAGAGTTCTAAGCATTATCTATGTATTCGTATGATACATCTTTATTATTGTATTACAGTGCAAGTGTTTTGTATGATGCTTCAGAAGATCAACATAAACATGTATAGCGCGGTGGCGAAACCGCATAGTCACCCAAAACAGAGATCAGGAACGGTAATAAGTTCCTAGCAAGGGCTATTTGGAACTCATTTTAGCCTTGTTGTCTTTTCCAAATCATCTAACCATTATTTTGTAACCTTATATATGCAGATTTAAAGCATGAAAATGCGAAGTACAACGCTTGATTTCGAAAATCCTTTATAAATCGACAAATAACGCAATATTTGGAAATTTCATGGCGAATGTAAATAAGTGTACGGATGCAATAGTTGCAATAGTGTCGACAAACCCGCCAAAAAAGAAGAAACCGGTTAAGCAGTTTTACAACAAGAGTTTATCAATAAATCCAACAGTTGTTTAAACCTGTTCTATAAATCATGGTTTTAAACCTATTTAAAAAAACAGTGGTTTTAAACCGGTTTCCTGACGATATGTCCTGATCTGGATCCCTGATTAGTGCGAATCGGAATATTATTTCGTGATCAATGTAATAATTATGTTTAATCAAGTTTTTCTCTAGCACGTATACGCTACCGTTTAACATTTGTCTATATTTACAACCAAACAGTTAAATGAACACCAATCATGTACAATGTTTGAATTATGTTGAAGATATCACATTAAGTTAGAAGCCTGTACATATAATTTTAAATCAGCAGTAAAATGAGTATGATCAGATGCCTGTTATATCCTTGATAAAAAATCAAAAAACAGAAGAGGTGGGGCTAAGTTTGGCACTTGAGCAGATTTAGAATTGGAGAATATCGAGCGAGATGAATAATTGTTAAATGTTACATATTGGTGGTGACTGATAAGATATGAGTGAAAGAATAACCGTAGTGAGCTATGAGACACATAGGTCTTCATTTTAACAAGAAGAATGTTGTGTGGAATATGATCAAGACCTTAGCTATACCCAAATAAACAATCTCTACTTGGACTTGTGACATGAGTGCTTATCAAATTGGAATTCGGTTTCATTTCAGTTAAAATTAATTAATGTTCTTCTTCTATCTGATATCTTCGTTATTAATTGTATGAAAGTATATCAATTATTACTTTTGTTTCAATATATGTCTTATTAGAATGCAATTTGACATTCGACAACGGTTTTTTCAAAAATACGGCGGTCATCTTGATACTAGGATTAGAAATAACGCTTCTGGTGAGTAAAATTTACACGTACAAAGGGTTGATTGTAGCGAATATGGTTTTACTAAAACGTTAAGTCGGCACTTTGTTTTTGGAGAATCAGTCTATAAATTACCAACAACAACAATCAAAAACCTATTGACACATATGTTTTTAGAGTTATTACAAAAGTTTCGATATTTAAAATCATGATTGGATTTATTTAACGCTTTATCTGTATTTTACACCAACAAATCATATACATTATTGACATTAACAAAGTTATGATGCTTAAGTGTATACTTAATTTACATTCTTTAATAGGTAATTAACGCGATTTACGTATTACAAACAAGTTGCGCTTATCATAAAAAAAAACAGAAAATTGTAATCTATCGTGACGTATCGCATTTGTCGCATTCTGTTGAATGATCTTCTTATTTTACTGGCTAGTACAAACCACAACGCCACATGCTTTGATTTACTATATGCCATAGTTTGTTGTAAGAGAGAATCAAATGTGTTAAAAGGGTTAGAATTTCTTGTAGAAACTTTTCAGCGACGTAACAAGGAAAACCGGCTTGAGTCACGTATTTGGACGCACTTTAACTTATAAAAGTACTGTAATTTAACTACATTAAACACATCAATAATTTTAAATTGTACCGTAGAATTGACAACATTTATTTCGACGCTATCGATATTGAAAGTACACGGGCGGTGGTACAAGGATCAGAATACAAACCATTGAACAATCACTCATTGCGTGTAATTAGCGGTTTTAATTATCAATTATTCGATTACATACACGCCATTTTGGACGGGTGTGGTTTCTTGCAAGAAGGCCATCTTATATGTACATCGAGTATGTGATTTTGAATTTTCATTATCACCTAATTATACTAAAGTCATTATTTATAGAAATCATGTGGCGGAGGATGGCGCAAATAAACTACATGTTTTCAAATATTTTTTAACAAAGCCACATCCTCGACAAAATGGGTGTAAATATGTGTAATTAGCGGTTTTAATTAGCTGAGATTATTTAAATGATACTACTTTTAACGGTTAAAATTAACAGGTGTCTACAACCTTATGCTGAAGGGGTTGTTCTACCTGCCCTACGGCGAGGGTCTTCTACCTGCGTCCACATTCTTTCCTATCCGCATAATTAGCATAATGTACCGAGCCCAATTACTTCATGTACTTGCGTACTATTTATTTGTGTTCCGAGAGAATGTACAGAGAACAATTACTTCATGTACTTGCGTACAGAGAGAATGTATGTAATTTTAATTACACCCCAGCAAGTACCGAGAGTAATTGAAAAACAAAAGTACTGCATGTACATGTACACTCGCAACCACTCTTTGCACATGCAAGTACACACCGTGTACTTAGTGTAATTGCATGTACAGAGAGTAATTACATCGGACAATTGATTTTGGCCCGGAATGCCTTCGGCAAGTACCGAGAGTAATTGAAAATGTACTAAGCATGTAGATACAGCATGTACGCTCCGCAACCACTCTTCGCACATGCAAGTACGCGCCGTGTAACTTAGTGTAATTGCATGTACAGAGTAATTACATCGGACAATTGATTTTGATGCTGAATCGCCTTTATCTATCTACTGTTCTGATATAATAGAATATCCATAAACGTCAATAAAACTAATAAGGTTAATGATTTTGGTATCAAAATGAAGCTAAAATTAGTTACAGTGTAGTAGGTTATCACCATAAAAACTCTCTTCGTTCGAATAAACCATTTTCCAATGAAACCTGAATTGTTATGACTTTATTAATGATTGTCAAAACGTAGGAATGTCATAGTTTCTTACGCAGCGCATTACTGATTCATCTTGAACATCAAAAATTACAAATTTTTATTCATGAATTTTAAAAAAGACCGTGTAATTCAGCTGATTTCTGATAGCGAGAGCTATGCGCAATAATTTTAGCTGCGTTTTGGTACCAAAATCATTTTTGTCACTTGAAACAAAAACAAATTATTAGGACAATTAGCTCTAAAACTATACGAACACCATCCCTTCCACTTTTCATTGAACATAAAATTTTACCTTTAAGATATTTGTTTTTATTTAAAGTTTTAAAGCAATTCCATAATATCTCTAATTCAAATAGTCAGCTTTACATAGAACTCATACAAAGCTGCGTATACCTATAAAACAATTTTCAAAATGTTTCCAGCAAATAAATTTCTGTGTTTGTATGATAAACAAATATTTTGCTGCGCCGACTAAATGAGATCTTCGTATTTCTAATTTCATAACGTCTGGCCATGAGTAGAATTTACCGTTGTTGTTTATACATGTTTTAATCGTAATAGGCATATCCGGCATTAAACTGTAAAACTCTTTTACTGTAGGTGACTGAACTTTAGCATTTGCTTCTGACAAGTTTTCCACCAGTTTATTCATAGTAACGCACATTTGAGACATAGTTTGCATTATAGTTTTTACATCATACATACCACCATTTTGCCCCATACCAAATTTTCCAGTTTGATTCTGTAATCTGTATTAGAACCGAGTAGAGTAGTAGTTTAAACGCTATTTTAGATGACGCTGAATTCTGTGTTTTATTTTATCATGTTACGTTTATCAATTCATTTTTTTAACCCTTAACCACCGTAGTGATTTCGAGTAACGTCGTTACTGATGAGCGGTCTCCCAGACCGCTCACATTTTTTAATTTATTTGGTACCGTTATTGATATTTTTTAAATTTTAATAATTCAGAGGCTTTAATACATTTGTTTAAACAAGAAATAATCGATAAGACATCAACAAAATATTTTAAGGACTTTATTAATACAATTTGAAAACATTATGTTAATTTTGTTTAAAAAACTCTAACGTTTAAATAAAATTGCACTGTACACTAAAATTAAAATTTTTAATGAAAGTAAACACGCTTACTTGTAGTTAAATGTTAATAATATCTAAAGAAAAACAAAAACTCTAAAATTTTAATCCAAAAATAAGAAACTTCAACGCATGAACTCTACACTCTACACATTACAATTTTTGCATATCTTGGAGGAACATTCTAAACAAATGGGTTTGTGGCATGAGCAACATACATAAAATGTTTTTCTTTTCTTTTTTGGGCAACAAATGTAACATGTTTTTCTCTTCTCTAATTTTTCGTTGTGCACAGGCTCATTTTGTTCATTAGAAGTGCCTAAAATTCTTTGTAGACCCATCTTTATGTCGCACTTTAGATGAGAATTACTGCGTCTTCTTTCGAGGTGAGTTCTTATCAACTGATCTGCAAGCACTTTCAAAAAATCTGCTTTTTCAATTTTGGCAGTATCTTTGTATGATTGATAAAGAATGTGAGCATTCACACCACTTATGTCAAGAATTCTGAAAAACACTGCCATAGACCATCTTTGGGTTCTGCGGCTTGTTGAATGCTTAGAACATTTCTCGTCTATTGCATCAACTCCGCCTTTCGTAAGGTTATAATAAGTAATAATCTCGGGCTTTCGTTGTCGAATATTGCAGAGTGATGCATTGATGATAAAAGGATCACCGCCCTAGATTTTTTTGGGACGTAAGAAACAAGTGTCAAATTTTTGGTAAATCCAAAAGCGTACCTTCTGCACCAACTTTTCTGTGTCTGTTAGGTTTGAATTGTACAGGAATTTCTTTTTGCACTTTTCATTGTACCTACATAGGTAAGTCCCCGTTTTCTCAGTTCTTCTACAACTTCAATAGAAGTAAACCAATTGTCGGCTGTAATGTTCCGATTGGTGTTTTGAATTGGTACTGATAATCGTAGTACTGCTTGTGTAGGTTTCGCAAACTTTTGAATCTCTGAATCCAAACCAATTCCATCAGAATCTTTACCTGTATATATATATCCATTATAAAAGTAGTGGTTACGAGCGTCTGTCATACACATAATTTTGAGTCCGTATTTACACGGCTTGTTGGGCATGTACATTTTAAACCTACTTCTACCCCTGAAAGAAACCAGCATCTCATCAATAGTAGCATTCACGCCTAGGGTGTACATAGTCTGCGAATTACTTATGAGATTATTGAATAGTTCGGATATTGCAGCTACTGGATCGTTTAGTTTTCTTATATTCCTATCATCTGGGTTATCAAACCGTAAGCAAACAAGTAAGAATGCAAATCTATTCTTACTCATAACCCAACGAAAAATTTCTCGTCCAGTTCCATCTGTGGCATATATCCTCTCAAGTTTTCGTGGTTTGATACAAAAGTGGCAGTATAATATAATAACCCAAGAAACGCCTTTAATTCAACTACATCAAGATCTGCCAATTCTGAGCGAAGTGTATTCTTATATTTAGCTCTTTCCTTTTGAATCTTCACGTTTGTCCAGCGTAGAACAATTTCCAACATTTCTTCAGAAAATATAAGACTCCATACACTGATTGGATCAGGTGAATTTCTAACAATTTAGCTGGAGGTCGCAAACCTGGTAGTTGAACTACTAAGTTGTGTTTAGGCGTTCTGGAGCGGGAAACAAAGCTTTCGGATGACCACTTGAAACGGTTTTTCCGTAGTAATTTTTCACGTTTCTTACACTATCATTTGCATCAATAGATAGATTCTCGTCTTCACTAGCGATTTCTAACTCTGAAACTGAATCGTGTTCACTCGTTTCGCAGCGATCTTCTATATCAGCGTCACTAGAATAAATTTCCGTTTCTTCAAACCATTTCAACACTACTTCCTCAAAATTAGGATCCGTTGCACGAACCGTTTTTGGCCCGCTAGAAGTACTAGCCATGTTAAAATCTCAAAAGTGATATCTAGTTCGTAAGACAAGAAAATTACACTAACCCCGTAGTGCGGTCTCGGTGACCGCAAGGTGTTTATAACTTGCTAAATAAATGAGCTAAAGCAACGTAACTGTACTCGTACACCCCTACTGCACCACTGAAAAGGTAACTAGAAGCGCATGACAAAAAATGAAGTAAATATGAATTGCGCAGTGTCAAAGTAGTGATGCGGTCTCTGAGACCGCTCAACGGCGGTTAAGGGTTAATAAAATTTCGTTTTTCCAATAGACTTCTGAAAGGTTAAGAGGCTAATATAGTCATTTTTTTAAATTGATGCACAGTTACTGTTTGTTGTTGTTCAAAATTTCAAAAGTTAGTCGCAATATAAATTATAAAGTACGTTGGTACCTTTCTTTAGCACTTAACGTCTTCTTATGAAAATATAAAAGCCGTTTCTTTATTCATTACGACAAAAATTAGTTTTATGAATTCACCATCTTGATAAATACTAAATGTCGAGAAATAGTGCACCTATTTTGAAACAGATGACCACGCAGAAATTACCTTGAGTCATAACAAAGTTTCAAAAGCAGAAAGCATATATGTGAAAGTGAGCAGTAATTTGAACACGTGTTTTAATAAATGCCGGTTCTATTCATTCGATTATGTAATCTAAATAACTGATAAATATAACTAGAAACAACAATCATATATATCAGTACCCTCATTGTTTTTATATACTTATAGTTCCGCAACCCAACGACCTCGATTTGAGCCCGAGTTATGGGCGCTTAATCGTGTTAGTTACGGACGCAACCGCACCAAAAAGCGGCGACATGCGATCTGTACTGTAGTTTTTGTTTTCTGGTTCAGCTGCCAAACGATAGATAGATAAAAACAAGTTTGCAAATATTTTATAATTTTAATTTGTAATTGCATAAGTATTTACTAAGTATTTAAACCTTTAAACGTAACATATTTCAAACTTTGAAGTTGCATCCACTTAGAACGAATGTTAGAATTGAATTATTGATTAATTGTGAAGGTTGTTCTTGAGGTTCAGAGGTTATCTTCTGATATTAAAATACACCATCCTCAAAAATTATTTATTCTTACATATAAAATTAAAGTTGTCGACTACCATGATTTCGATAACATTTACCGGTTATTGCGAATATCTTTATGGAAGCATTCGAGCAAGAAGTCATTCAATCCAGTGAAAAGAAACCGAAATGATGGTTCAGATACGTGGACGATACCTTTGTCATATGGCCTCATGGGAAAGAACAACTTACTGTATTTCTAACCACCTCAACACTCAGCACGAAAAAGATCAAGTTTATCATGGAGACAGAAGAGAATAAAGAGCTTCCCTTCCTGGAAGTTCTAGTGAAACGAGAGGATAACAATAAGTTGGCTCATAGTGTATATCGTAAAAGACACACACCGACCGATACCTCCATGCCACATCACACCATCATCCCAGCAGAAGCGGTCTCTAATCAAAACTTTATTGCATAGAGCTAACAAGATTCCTGACGAGGTTCACAAGGCAGAAGAACTTCGACACGTCCAACAAGCCCTAATGAAGAACGGCTATACCAGAAAAGAAGTAAGAGCCGCCTGTCGCAGGAAATCCGAAAAGAGAAGGAACAGGTCACCACCTACGCTCGTTTGCCATTAATTGCTGGAGTAACTGACAAATTAAGAAAATCATTGGAGAAGAAGAATATCGGTGTCAGGTTTGGAACGGTTAGAAAAATCCAGCAACTACTACCTTCTAATAAAGATAACCTGCCGAAACTCTGAACAAAGGGGTCTACCAAATTGACTGTTCATGTTCAAAGGTCTACATTGATCAAACCGGACGCAACATAAAATGTAGATTAAAAGAACATCACCGAGACACGAAGTCCAGAACGGTAGATAAATCAGCAATCGCAGAACATCTACACGAAAAAGGAAAACACATCATCAACTTCGAGGAAGCTAAAGTTCTATCAAGAACTAACAATTACTATCCAAGGATAATCGGAGAATCCTTAGAAATTATGAAAATAAAAAATAACTTCAATCGAGAAGATGGTTACCGATTAAGCAACACGTGGAAACTAACTCTTCACAAAAACAATGAAAACAAATGTCACCACAAAATTAGTCAACACCAAACAGAAGATCAACCAACTATCGAAAACCAACCACCCGTCACTGATCGGCATCAACCAACCGTAGCGGAACATAAGTATATAACGAGGAGCAGAAGACAACAACATCAGTCATCACGGCTCAACCCGGAAGATAATAATCTTATTTTCATTTACTTGCAATTATATTTTCGTAGGATTAAAAATGTAAGGTTACACCTTACTTTAATTTTAGAAGACATGATGGTGATAAAAAAAATGTTATCGAAACTATACGGGTAGTCGACAACTTTAATTTTTTATAATATGTAAGAATAAATAATTTTTGAGGATGGTGTACTTTTAATATCAGAAGATTGAATTTATTAATACAGATAGATTAATCTGTAATTATCATTATTTACAATTTAGTAATTGCATTGTTTCGATTTTGATTTTCTATAGTTCGATTTTGAACGGAACCGAAGTAACAAGAAAACTGTTGTAGTGATTTGTGAAATTATATTTAATCTTTGCTTTCCTGTACCATTGCCTATACCATTCTTTTTCTAAAAACAAATCCTATACTTAGAACAATGATTTAACAAATAAAATTGCCTTGTGGCGTTATTTAGTTCTTCCTTGATAGGTACGTACATTGTTTTAATATTAGAATTCAACAGAAGATTTAAAGGTAATTAGCATCGTTTTGAATTTTGTAATTGCATTTTCTGATAATCCGGATTTTCTATAGTTCAAAATAGTATATTAAAGAACTAGTTTCAGAAGACGCATTTTATACGACGAGTACGAGTCGCTAAAATGCCTTCTGAAACAAATTCTTTATACTATTTTTTCTATTTTGGGCTTTTCAGATTGATTTTAACATAAAATTTCGCGAGTTTTCAAATTTAGGGAATTTTGAAGTGTAATTGCTAAGGTGGCAATATTTTCATTAAACTTTGGTTTAAATGCTAGTTAGTTTAATTAGTACATTTATCACATGTTTCATTTAAAAAATGGGTGGAAATAAAAATAAGTAGATAAATAAATCTACTGAACATTAATTATGATTTAAATTAATGCACACCGAACGTAATGACAGCTTGGACGTTATCAGTGTTACCACCGTTCGGAATAAAAATTGTTCTATTTCTATAAAAGAACTCGAATTTCTATAAAGAACTCAATTGGGTGCTTTTATAGCTCTGTTAAATTCAAAATAGAAAAATTTATATAAAGTAAAGTTAATACGTTCTCAAATGATTCGAGTGGGGAAGGAATTAAGTCACAAATAGACTTTAAACAATTACCTTAAATTTATTGTGCTTCTGTCTTTTTCACGAGTCACACTTATTTAAAAAATCATGTTCGGACACAAATGTGCATTTATCATTTGTAGAAAAAGTAAACGTAATTTTCCGGAATTAGTGCTCCATCATTTTCCAAAGAATGTTGAACGACGAAGAGAATGGATTCTCAGATCCGGTGAGTTTCTTTTAAGTCATATCATACTCAATAATATCATCATGTATCATTGAGGATATATATTTAAATTTAACAGATAACGAAGTCAGTGAAGTAACTTCTCACCCAATAAGATTGGATGTCAGCGATTCTAATTTTAGCTATTTTAATGATCAGAATACATCAAACTTAGATAATGTTTCTATAGAATCATCAGTTACTAGTAATGAATTTACCAAAAGCTTGTCCCTAGATATCTGCTCAGTAGTCTACTTTGCAGGATACATTGCGAAACAATGTTTAGACAATTTTCAATGTTTAAAATGTAAAATTTATTTCTCAAAGAATCAGAAAAACCATCTACGTTAACAAATTTGGACGAGATGCTTATAGTGCATAGGATATTTGATAGCAAATCTCCGACACCACAATCGCTACAAGTTCCTTCAGATTTTTTAATAGAAATTTGTGGCATTTGTTTAAAAAGGTGTTTGATGAGCAATTTGATAAATGTAAACATGAATTAAATATTTGTCAAAAATTAATCAACAACATATGGAATGCTGTTACATCTAGATTTAATAATGCAATGATTTATGCTGCGAAGAACATTTGTTGTATATGCTCAAACATTTTATTACAGTTAGCATTAATAAACATTGTGTACGAAATGCACGGATGTTAAAACAACACAATTTTAAATCTAAATAATTTTTGATATTATATTTAATTGATGAAGTGCCCACTGCACACAAAACATCGCCTATTTTAATGTTTCTTTTACTAATGTAGATAGCCAATAATATCTAATTGTTTATAGTATAGGAAGATATATGTATAATAAATTAAATTAAAGTGTATTATTTTGAAGTTATTAGCAATATAATTTTAACCTTTTATTGTCTTAAATGGAATACAAAACCTGTCAATATTTTCATATTTATTTTAATTAAAATTTTCATAAAATTGACGTTACTTCAACAGTACAGAGGACCTAATCCCACTATGAAAATATTTTTATCAAAATTGAATGCTATACTTGGTTACAGTTCGTTGGTTATTTGAATTGGCGGCATTTCACCACCTTAAACAAGCACTATTTTTTTAGGTAATCGTGCCATTTTAGAACTAAAATTTAAGTTATTGTTGCAATTTCAATTTTTAAAAACTATAAAATGTTATTATTAAAATATTAATTTGATAAGAAAAATCATGGTTTTGAATAATATATGGGTTACAATAATAAGTTAAATATTTTCAATATTAATGCCAACCTTGACTTTTCTGCTATCCAATTTTGTTTAAGTCATTAATGCCATTGTTAAATGCTTATTTAATCCGTTGTAATGGTTGTGCATAACGTTTAAATTGCTTTTCAATCAATCCATATCGTTTTTGCAATTTATTATAAAACAACAACTCGTATCTACAATTCTAACAGATAGGTGGGATTCAAAATTTTCTGGTGAAAGGTTAATTTCGTTCATTTCATAACAGATTTAAAAAAATGCGCTATTCAAAATAGTATATGTAATCCTTGTTTTTGTATAGTACTAAAATACAATTCAGTTGAGTATTCCTCTAAAATTATAAGTTTTGTATAAAGTTTGCTCTTCTCGAGCCCTTCTAGGTGGAGGAGAATGAAACAACAAACTCAATATGTTGTCAACGCCGACGTTTCGCCCGACAGGTATGTAAAGCAAAATTGCTAATATATATATATATATAATAAGTTATGGTTAAAAATGATATTTAATTAAAAGACACACAAACAAACCCAACTTGATACAAACGACAAATAACGTTATTTGTCGTTTGTATCAAGTTGGGTTTGTTTGTGTGTCTTTTAATTAAATATCATTTTTTTTTGATTATATATGACTGTTTTTATTGTTATTATTTTTATTTTTAATCCATATGTGACGTTTTCATCAATTGATGGTAATTAAGACTACCAACTCTTATTTGTTATGAGCCTTGATAAAGCCCTACGCATAGAGGGCGAAACGTCGGCGTTGACAACATATTGAGTTTGTTGTTTCATTCTCCTCCACCTAGAAGGGCTCGAGAAGAGCAAACTTTATACATAAAATACCATTGTTTTTATACTACTAAAACAATATAATATAAAAACAATTACGTCAGAGGTATCATAAACGCCACCGCCCTCTTGTAAATGGTAGTTGTAACATTATTATCACTAACCATCATAAACACGGACGAAGGTGATTGCTGGTAAAAGTATTAAAGCTCCTTAAAATTCATGTGAACGAGATTTGGTTGGGCCTTCTTATAGGAGTTGAGGAACAATAGGTCGTCAATGATACACCATGTTCTTAATAGCCGACGTTTCGATTGGCGATGGCCAATCTTTCTCAAGGCAATCTCCAACCTTAGATTGCCTTGTAAAGATTGGCCATCGCCAATCGAAACGTCGGCTATTAAGAACATGGTGTATCATTGACGACCCTATTGTTCCTCAACTCCTATAAGAAGGCCCAAAATTATTGGGAATCTCGTTCACAATAAACACGGACTTCAATAATACAAATATGCTATTGGTTAGCCATCTATGTCATTGTTGTGAACTAATTAAAGTACGTAACATTTTTAGCATTGCGGAACTATAAGTATATAAAAACAAATCGAAAAATACGCACAAATTTTAAATTATGTATAATGGCTTCAGCTACCATCTTTCCCGCACTACCACGAGCCACTTATTGGAATAATTACTTTTTGGAATTCCAAATTTACGCGCGCATACAAAAAATTATGAATTTCTACCTGCGTAAATTTTTCAACAAAATGAATTTATTTAATATATCTCGATTGTCATCAAAGGCTTTCAAAATTGTTAATGTCATATTTGTAAATTTCACACGCATATACATTTCTGAAATGTTCTTCTTAAAATTTAATCTTTATGACGACAAGTATAATTCTTGCTAGTTTTAGGTTCTACACAAAAATTACAATAAATAACAGTACATATTTATTTATAAATAAAATAGGAACAGAATGAAATATAAAGATGGTAAACACATTAGTTACACACAATTCTTTAGAAAAATTATACATTCATAAAAAAACATTGTAGACTAGATAAAACAGGTCGATCATGGCATTTTCTTCTTTCAGAGAAAGTTCAATAAAAGATGATATTATTCAACCTAACATTATATATTTATAAAATACATAGTCTTTTCTCTGCATCTGCACTATACGAATAATATGTACATTGGTAACAAACAAAAGGAAATAAATATTTATCAGTTATTATCTATATCAAAATAATACTATAATGCCGCATGAAAAAAAAACTAATTGTATACAGGGTGATTCACGGTCGACGGTACCTTAGACGTTTACGGAAAACGAGCCACAGGATTATTCTGAAAATTTGGTTATTTAAGTAATTGTGGATGATCTATCGACCTAAAATATTTTCAGGGATGCGACGTTGCCGCTTCTTGTCGAAATACGTGGCAACTTCTTTATTTCAAATAGCACATCCTGTATATTTTGACTATATTAAATTAGCCATTACTTTCTGATCGTTTTCGAGATATTAATTATTTTCCAAAATTTAAAAACATTGCCCAAACAAAACGTTTATTGCAGCGGTATTTCGATTCCTAAAAAGTTATTATTTGGGGTGTGGCTTATCAAGTTCCTATAAATTAGTCCTGTGTAGAGAAGTTTGCTTTGCGATATACAGGGTAGTTAAAAATTCGTGATTTTACCGCTAGATACAAAAAATGACGAAAGTACATTTTTTTTAATGGACCACTCCGTATATAATCAAACATCCTGAAAGACAATTAAACTACCTTTCAAATGACCAAGGTACCATCGACCATGAAAATGGATTGGAATGCAACAAATTTAAAATGAACACTGGTTTGTATCACAATTTTTACATCGAACATAAATATTCTAATTGATCACATTTAATCACTATATGGCTCTCACTTTTCGTAACATTAAATTTGCTGTATGAGTTTGTTCGTCGTATTCTTGAGCTTTGATATATAGAAGAACACCTATTATGACCACCGCCGTGCCAACCCCACTTAATAAAGTCACGGCATTTCCAAACATCAAAACCGATAACCAAATTAGAAAAGCTCGTTTAGCTGTATTGGCCACGCTGAAATAAATAATCCAAATTAAACATGTTCTCATTTAAAAATAGTTTGTTATACCTATGCGCTACCGGACTAATGTAGTCCATTAAAACGTAAGCCGTAATACTTTGGAAGTGAAAAAATATTCCATTAAGAACAAAACACAAAATTAATTTAATATCAGGTTTTTCTGTATGGTGTATATCCACTAGTATGATTGATGCAGGAATTTGTACGATTATACTTGCGATACTTGTATAAAATTGTAATTCGGCAGGTCTGAAAAATAAAAGTATTAAGTATAAGTCATAATATTTACATAAAAGTAGAAGAAAACTTCATTTAAAGACCGTGTGAAAAAAGCGACTCCACATCTTTCATAAACAAAAATTGTCCTTTAGAGAAGGGTATTTTTAATTTATAAGTGTTGCGACACCTAGGTGTCAACAACGTACACGTACGAAAATGCATTTGTATTGAAGGCAACTTTGTCGACAGATGTGTTAGCAGTTACATAGTCTTACATAGTATTTTTAAACTTATTATACAGCGTGCCTACTTAAGTTGGAACCATATGGAAATATCGGTTTTTTGAAAAAAAATATTCTTGATAAAAAGTCCTGCAACCATCAGATATAATTTTTTTTAATAATACAAGCGGTACAGTTTCACATACCGCAAATAGCATGATTCTGCCCGATTTGACCTGCAGTTCCAATAAAAATATTCAGGAGGGAGCGAGATATAACGTCATAAAAATGGCGCTCGGGCCATATCTTTTCTGCAACTATAACTTTAAAACTATTAGTCGTTGGAAGATGAACTAGGGTGCAAATTAAAGCTTAGAACATCCTCATGTCACAACATTTGTGTCGATATTCCGCATACATTTTTAACTGAAAGCCGAATGATGAAATAAACAACAAAAATTTGATTATTTTTCAATCTCAAAAATTCATTAAAATAGTTTGTAGAAAATTATTTTATCTTTCCAAAAACCTCAAGAACGTTAAGATATATTAATTAGTTAGCGGGAAAAACTATAACTAATAACGTAACACGCAATGTAAAAAATTAGAATTTTTTATCCAACGAGACGGAGATTTATAGCGTAAAGTTTTACAAGTTTTGTCATTTTAATATCATGCAGGTTGGTGAATTTTACATTTTAAAATTAGTTTGAAACATACAGTATGTACCAAAAAAGTATGGCACATCAAAGTTATATTTATTGTGTTTTTTGATTGCCCGTAAAAAATAAAGTATATACTTTTATAAAGGTTCCCTATACGAAAACCACAGTGTTCTGAGTTTGGTCGACTTTCCTTAAAATATGGAGTATTAAAAAAATTCAATATCTTCTAACAGTTGGATATTAGATCAATGTATGCCATCATCAAATATTAAACATCTCTTTACAGGGTGTTCAGAATTTACAGGTTAATAATTGAATCATTCAATATGTAATATGAGTATTATTTTAAATGGAAAAGCTGACTCCCCGCAAATTGTTTTAAAGGTTATGTTATGTCTTTGACAAAATTTCTCAAGCCACCCATTTGAAGCTTTAAAATCCGTCATTTTTAAATTTTCCGCAACTTCCAATGCTTTCTCTTTTATTAAAGGTCCAGATATAAGGACATTTTATTCCTAGCTTTACAAAACCAATTGTAAACTACTCGGTCAATTTCTAAACATTCAGTTCTAGGAAATTTTCTCTTCTGCTCTGTATTGGAATCTTGTTCAAATAGCTTTTTTAAATCACATTTGTTTTTTAAAATATCGTTAACTTGTGTTCTTCCAACATTAAATTTTTCAGCCAACTTTCTAGCACTGGTATTGAACTTTTCATTCCACAATTATATCAATCTTCTCTTTAAGAGACAAACGTTTTCTTTGCAGTGACATTGTAATTTTTCTGTACGTCTATATGTAACAGCACTGTTGAACATACTAACTCATACTATGTACGCAAAATACGATTTTTGGGGTGAGGATAATGAGTCTTTTAATTGCACTTTCTCTGTAATGACTGTCTATTGTAAATCGAACAAATTCTTTAAATCCGTTCTTAAATACAGGTAATTACTTAAGCCTCATACAATGAAACAATTATATATTATGCGCAACTTGCACGCTAAGCTGTTGTCTACTAATTACCTTAGTTAAGAATGGCTGATAATGGGAGGTAGAATTAAATGTATTTTTCCAAGAAAGTTTACAAATTAGTGGCTGTGACCGTTATCGAAAGGTGGTCGCTTAGGGAGGGTCATTAATATGGATATTTCCGTATAATTGGTTTTTGACTTGGAAAACTTGGCCGATTTTAGAGGTGGCCGCTTTTAAGAGGTGGCCAAAATAGAGGTTTTACTATATTGAATTTTTTTAATACTACATATTTTAAGAAAAGTCGACATCACTCAGAACGCTATTTTTAGGTATTTAGGTTCCCTATACACCTTTATGAAAGTATACCTTATTTTTTACGGAAATCAAAAAACGCAATAAAATACATGGTGTTCCTAAGAAAAAACATAACATTGATGCGCCACACTTGGGACATACTGTATATTTCAAAATAATTTTAAAATGTATAGTTTATCAACCTGCAAGCTACTAAAAAGACAAAACTTGTAAAACTTTTACTGCTTTGCTATAAATCTCCGTCCCGTTAGTGGTGATTCACCCTGTATATAGTTCAGGATTTGATATTTAACATATACAATATAACTAAGTTAATTAATTATTAATTACTATGATAACAGGTAGCTAAAGTTTAAGAAAAATGCTTCGTAGCTTCTATCTATGTAGGTTACATTATTGTCCAAGCAAATGATATTTTTCGCTTCTTATATGATATCTATCGTTCAACATTTGACCTGAATAAAACAACGAATCTTTTATATAATTCAAAATCTCAATATGAAATTTACTTATTCTTATCCTCCATTCTGACAGTTTGCTTGACAAATCGTACATAATAGCGTGCAGGATACACCGAGCTTTTACAGGAACAACTAGTCATTTTGCATTGTTTCTTACAAAAGCACTTAACTAGGTCCCGGCATGATTCCCATATTTCCCAATCTTTAGGTGAAGCAACTATTGGAACGAGTTTGTCTGACTGACCCCAGACATGGCAACTTGGATACGTCGCTCTACGAATATGTTCTTCCAGGGTGGAATATTTTCTACAGCCCATCCTTTTGCTGTAAACAAATATTTGCTTGCTTCATTTACCGTGGTATAAACAAACAGCGAATCATACAATATGACAACAAACTGTTTTATTTGTAACTATTGGCCTGGTTAAGTCCCTTGCTACGTGATCTTGCTTATTATTTTCGTTTCTCAAAAACTCGCTACAATTTTTTGATAAAGGAGCTTGTAAAAGAACCTGTCCTTTATGCTTTAAGATGTACAAATATTCCAAACGATATCTACTCTTCTAACAGTCAAACTGCTTGTTTCATCCTGCACGTGTTTCTCAAACTCGAAACAATGTTCTGCAAAGTTCTTTGATGTTCTCAATCATTTCTTCTAATAAATAGGCTAATTCAGATTTCTGAAAGTTCTTGTAATAGGTCAGTTCTCATATAACTTGTTCCGTTGCTGTACCGACCTTTTTTCCCAAAAATGTATTTTTTTTCAAGTTTTTTTAATGTGAGGATAATGTAAGGTGGCGACGTAGTGGGGACTATGAAAATCTAAATCTGTTAATTTTTTCCGAAAATGTAGGTGTTATATGGCAAATGTCACATAAGTTACCGGTCACCAACTGCGATATCCTAACATCAATCAAATATCAGCAAAATACTTGTTGAAAAAAGTAACTGTCAGTGTTTAATTAACTAAACAATAGACTTGGTTACTTAAGTTACCGAATGTATTACTTTATTGTTGTAATTTGAACGGCTGTTGATTTTGATCCATAACAGTTTCAGTCATAAGTACAAACAAAGTTAGCTTGTAAGTGTCTGTCTTTGGGGGCTTTTTTAATATTTAACGGACGAACGTCACATAAGTTACCGTCATATACGTTACTGTATATGCATATTAAAAAAAATTGAATTATGTATTGCTGGTCATAGTCCTAGAGCTGATATGATCCATCCTTAAAGATGACTTCAAATTCCAATCATTTTATAAATATAAACTTTGTAGATATTCGATATCCCACATGAACAAGTTTTATGAGATATACCCAATAGTTTAAATATTGATACCGTGGAAGGTAGTTAATACTGTCATTATCTGATGAGCCTAACTGAAATATAGAAATACTGGTACCATGAAATGAACCTTCTGAAGTAACCCTCGTAGGATTGTAGTCAATGACGTCCAGTGCACCAACAGTGAAGAGGCCACGCTTAAGTAAACCAGGACATAAGACATCTTCAGAAATAAATCGATCAATGACAACCGGACTGAACGCAGCAGTTCCTTCCATTACTTGATTGGGAGATATGGGAGACCTAAAGAATTAAATTCATCAACTATTGTTTTTTTTCTTGTTCGAGAGTAAGTTGAAAGTGTAAACAGAAAGTGGTGGCTCGTATTTTTTTCTGTTGCGAACTACAGTACAGTTGGGTTGTGTTCATGATAATTGAATACAATGAGTTGGTTTATTGTCAATTCTGGTTTAGTTGCCTTACAATCTTGATGAACAGAGGTTTCACATATAATCACATTAGGCGTAGCCAATAACGAATTCGGTGTAGATGAGTCCTGACAATGTTCCTCAAATGTTCCATTGAAAGTAGAGTTAGAAGATATTTCGTTTCTTATTCTATTAATAAATCTATGGAAATAAACAGCCTATAAATCAATGTCTTCAAACTGAGAAAAGTTTGCTGATTTACGAATCAGCATGTATTTTCTTCCTGAATGCTCAGACTGTAACTCTATAAATTGGGATAAAATTATTTACCTTAGTCTGGATGTATGAACATTTGGAGGTTCTGTTCCTAATAAAATACCAAGCGTTTCTTTATACATTTCAGGTATACTATCCATTTAAAATATATATCATAAATCTTCAGAATTGTTTTTCTAATGAAAGAAAATAAAAGCTAATCCTTCATATACAGAAGTAACATTTCTGGGATCAGATTTTTTTCTCTACAGATGAGTACTTTGCTTCTTTTCGCGTATACAATGATGATTTTGTGACACTGTTTTGCAAAAAAGTAGTTACACAAAATTTACACTAACGTTAATATTTTTGGTGATTTCTTTTCAGAGGTTGGTAATAGTTGAAAATGTAATGTTCACTGATCTCTATTACTGTAATGTTATTTGTTTATGTCATTTGTGAAACACATGCAAATTTTTAAGGAATTAATTATTTACTTTAATTCTCTCTTCAAGAAAATTATGCTCGAATAATTTTGTTACTGTTTTTAGAATTTGATTCTGGAGAAAGCACCACATTATCATATTGATCCGTGTGTATGGATGTACACGCAGTGGACGTAGAAGCTTCAGATTGGTCTCGTGTTGAAAACATGTTGGCAATGTCAATTTTCTTCTTTAAAGAAGTATCCACATATCCCTCAGCTACAGCTGAAGACTTCCAGCCTCCATGTTTCTTTATTGTGAGTAAGTGTCCACCTTGGTTTGCTATATGTGATGCCGATGAACGGCGAAAAGCAGTGTCCTGTATATTTTTCTAGGCAGTTTTAAAAATGTTGCGATATTCTTAGAAATTTCTCCTATTTTGTTGACCCCTATGGGAGATGTCGTGCATTTACCGGAACGATAATTTTAAAAATATGTTATTGGAAGCATGGGAAGGTCGCAGTTTAATGTATTTTTTAATGTTATTAATCCAAGGTACTTCTGTGATTAGAAATACTCTTGTTACATTTGTTTTTGTTTTAGGTACAGTTACTACGATTATGTCGACTTTTAATTGTACATCGTTGATTGCATTTGGGTTAATTCATCAATTCTGCAAGCCCCACAATAGCCTATAATTAATATGACCTAAAATTATATGAATCTGTATTAACAAACAAAATTTTATAAACTGAAATATACCTTCATGGCCAAGAAAATATTGTCATCAGCTTCATTAATGAATCGGTTAATTTCTTCAGACTCAAGAATGCATGATTTTTTGGGATGATAGTTTTAATTCTGCCTTTTTAAAAATGCTATTAATTTTAAGTTTTTTGAAACAATACGTTTTCGGTTATTGAACCGACTTTATTTTCCTCACACCATTTAGAAAAACCTTTATATTCTTTGATATATTTAGTTTTAGATTTCTCCGGTAGTAAGTGGTCAATTCTTTCAGTTCTGGCGGGGTACACGAAAAGTCATTTGTATTCATAAATTTAATTTAAATAGTTATTTATAATTAATTTTAACCAATTCAATACAAAAATTTTAGCCGCCTAACTTTAAACTTTAAAAAAATTTCAGTTAGTATTGTCAACCGTAAAATTAAATTTCCATGCACAGCAATTTTTTTGCCCAGATAGGAGTAGTAAATATTAATTGAAGCGAAATAGAAAAATAGTATGTTACACTTGTTTTACTAGACAATTTGTCGCACTTATTTCTTTGAAGCACTCGTCGCTACGCTCCTCGTGCTTCAAACCCATGCGTGCGACAATATACGTCTTGTAAAACTCGAAAATGTGCAACAATATACTATTCCCATATGGTTCCGACTTTTTAGAACCGATAGTAATTACCGAAAAACTGTTAATCACATGCCATTTTTTGTTTTAACAATATCCTCAAAAATTTCTACATTTAAAAGAAAAAAGGAAACTACCTACATAAAAGTTTTTATAAAAAGAAAGTTATTATAAATTATATTAAGTACAATTTTTCTGCTGTATAACTGGAGAATATTTAATTGGTTTGCAACATTGTTGATTGGCTTAAGTCATATCCTGTATTTTCCCTTTAACTCACTTTTAGGCCAACATATCAAAAGATTGAAATATGATGTCACATATTAATTTGAAAATCAAGTGGAGCAAGATAAAACGGATATGTTACGAACCTAATAAAAATAATCATAATTATAAATTGGTTTAAGCTTTCAGGTTTGTTTGTGAACTAGCGCGCTCTAGATTCAAATATAAAGGCCGTCGTTAGAATTTATTCTTAACGTTTCACCATTGATTATAAACTTCGGAAGATACGCAAGCCTTAATGTTTTTTCATAACTATATCTCCCACAAGCGACGAAGGCCCCTTTCACCCTCGATCGCCAAACTGTTAATTTGTAAAGTGCTGCCACAAACGATTAATACTGTAACCATTGATGCTGTAACTGCATGGCATAAATGCAACATCGGTGTCTACATTCGAGAATGATTCAAGAATCAAACTCAGCAGTTTCCAAAGCCGTTCGTTCTTATCGCAAAATAAGTAAGTTGCACAAGCACAATAAAAAATGAGCACTCAACTAATTTATCTTGAACGAATTTATTTTTAAATTTTGCTTCAAACTTCAATAAAACAACTATATTTAATTTGTAAGAAACAAAATTTATTTGCATCAATACAAATTATGATAAAAAAAATCATTTTAATGTATTTCCATATAATTGTGGTTGTTATTTACATAAACAATTTATTCGCTTCGGACCCAGATGGAAAAGATGCATCTACTGAGTTTTTATTTTGAATCGAGAAGGACGTTCTCGGTTGTAATTTGCTTAGATGCGCAAGTTGATTCAAAGAAAAAAAAATAACATAAATTCACTGAAAAAAGACATGCTGAGTCAATTGTATTTAATTTTGAATAATCTTTTCAAAATTAATTACATACAAAACTTTAATACCTTCTAATGACAACTTTGTATGTTCCAATAACAAATAACAAAAAAGTTGTTGAAAGGCATTTCAATTTTCTTAGAAACCCTTTTGATCGCTATATATGTACTCAACATGAATGCATAAGCTAATGTTCATCTCAACAATTTGGAATTTAAAAAAAAACCCTTACAAATTATTTCAGTGTGTAAATAAAAATAATAGTCATTTGCTTACCTTCTTTCTCGAATTTTACAGGCACTAATTTTACACTTAATAATTTACGTTTATTGTTCATAATAATTTCGGAGGGTAAAAAAAGTTTTTCACATATTAACTTATTTCTTCCACAATTTTTTTTTGCTACTCCCTTGTACGCTTTACATTTTTGTAGGAAATTTTAAAAAAAACGTATGTTTACGGCATATACGCTGTTCTTTTTTATTATGTGTGCAACTGACGTATTCATATTTACTCATTGGCACAAAAATTACGGTAACTAATTTTATAATCAATACAGTATCTTGTAACAATGCAGTAACTTCGAACCTCAAACCACTTTCATATTATTATTTAAGAAACGCGCATCGAGACAGTATCCAAAGTTACAGACTAACTCTAATTCTAAAGAGACACGATATCAAAACTATCTTCAAACCAACCAAGACAATTCAGCACATCATTAGATGAACAGATGACGAAAGAGACACTTTTTTATCAGCCAGAGTTTACCGTATACCTTGTTCTGGTGACATAGTGTGCATAGGAACCACTAAGAGTGCGATGGAAACTAGACTGAAAGAACAACGAGCAAACTTGACGTCTGGGACGTCAGTGGTAGCAAACTTGCGGTTAGCAATGAGGGTCTAAGATACTCTTCAAGAGCTCCCAGTTACTAACAGCGGCTAACAGTTATCACAACATAAACATCCAGTTAACTCCAACAGGAAGGAATCCAATCCTCAAGAACACCCTAACGGCACGTGATTACCAATTTTGAATTCAATTTATTGTTTGTAACCGTAAATTTTCGACGGATTTGTCTTACGATGCTTTGAATCATGCGCCCGAGAACCTAACCCTTGTAAATATTTATGGTTGCTTTAGTCTACACTTCATGTAAGTACTGTTTAGTAACTTTTAGTATGAAAATATCACGTATACTAATTCTACTAATTACTTAATTATACTTCTACTTCCCAAGACTGCGGAAGAGGCTTCGTGCTTCGGTTTTATAAAAAAAAAATCTGATCGTAATCAGATTACTGGTAGTTAGTAGATTTTTGGACAATTTTTTTGCTCATTTGTATCCAACTCGCACATATTGTTTTTTTTTCTCATTTCATAAATAAGATTGATTAAGCTGTATAAATAAACAAAAACATACTTACGTGTACTTAAACTTATCTCCAGATATCAACATTTTAGAGTAAACATTTTGAAGACATTCAGTCACGTTCGTTGCCATTGCAGCAATAAACCCACGTAATTCGAAACTAATCTCATTGGCAGAGCACAGCGCTAAACCGGACATAACTGGTAATAAACTTAAATTTACGAACCAACCAGTCTGCTCTCCTAAAAACAACAATGTAAATTATAAGAATAAGATAAATAAGACAAATTTCGTACCTAATAAACATCTAGATATTAAAACAGTAAAAAGAGGTGACGAACTCTTAATTGTTTCCGTGAAACTTACAGCTACGTAATTTAAAGCTACTAATCCTAAAACGACTGTTAGAAATCTGCAAAGAAAAATATAAAAATCAATTTTTAACTAAAATTTTAGAATTATTAAGAGGAAAGTATTAGTAGACACCCATATTTTATAAAATTACAAACGCATTAAGCTTCGTTGAATATCAAATTTAAGACAAAAAATAATTCAATAATATCTCTAGAAAGATTTAAAAATAAGTGCCACAACAAGATTTTTGTTTATACTTGTGAGCGTAAGAAAAGTTTAGTTCATAATTACAGCTGCAAACATATTTTATGCACGACCAGGACATCGCACGCTTAATGCCGTTTACAACAGCACTCAATATACACTGTTCCATAGTTAGTTTACAACAAAACTGGGAGGAGAATTAGGATCATCGATAGAGAAATAAGAATGGAAATTGAAAGAGGAGAAAGAGGTAGTAAAAATTATTACAGATGTTAATAATGACAAACCTTAAGCACACAATAAACATTAATTATGAAAGAAATAATTGCCAGTGTGAAATTACCCATTAGTCCAGTCATAAAAGTATTACAACGATTTGTGCAAGTTATGTATGCACATAAAATGCACAATTAACAACTAAGCTAATTGTTAAAAGTTATGTATTTTACTTTAGTATACTATACAGTGTGTTTAAAATTGATCATGACGGTATTGCTATACCGTAAATTATAAGAGGTAAGACGGAGGTTAAATGGAAAAAAGTTTTATACAATAAAGGCATTTCAATGCGCTGTCAGATAGCTGTCAAAGACCTTTAAAAATTGCTACTGTAGGGCAAAGTTACGTATAATTAGATGGATTTTATCATTGAGTTATAGAATTTTAATATAGTTTATAGGTTTAATTGATTTGTAATGTACCGTAATGCCAGCATTTGGTTGTGTAGTGAACTGTGGCAGTAGAGGAAATCGTGACAGGGTTAAGTTTTAGAATCCCTGTTATTTGTAATTTTAAACATAAATTGAGTTAAAATACTCTTCACAGATTCTATAACTAACTTAATTAAAACAACCACTAAAAGTACAAAAAACCAACATAAATTACTCACATTCGAATGAAAACAAAGGTTTGTTTGCCCTACAGACGCCATTTTGGCAAAAGCGTTGAAATGCCATATAATGTCGGATCACGGATATCTTAAATAATTTTCAAAAATTTGAAAAAACTGTAAATCCCTTATTTCTGTTTTTGGCTATATCTTTATATTAAATTGCATTTAGCCATCGTCACTTTTTATCCTCTATTGATTGGCGGTAATCGATTTTTTCCGAAATCGTCACTAAAGCACAAAAAAATCGGCAGTAAAGTAAATAAAATCCGTACTTACTTTAGTGCAACGATTTTAAGTTCACATTTTCGCCGGTAGAGATGTGTAGAATGTGCGTACATTTTAGAATCGCGCATGCGCGGTAGAAACATTTGACGTAAAAAAAAGAAAACAGCTGATTACATTTGCTACTTAAAGAACGTTATAAAATTGTCAGATTTTGTTCAAATTTTGGGATTTCAGAAAAATATAATATGTACCTCGGCACTAAAGTTCTTTTTCATGACGAATGTGTTTTAATTGCAGAGGCGATAGCCGAGGCAAATAAAACACGTGTTCAAACTTTAGTGCCTTGATACATAAGTAACTATTAACACCAACGCTATACGCCTCACATTATAAGGACCATCATCAACTTCTGTATTTTTATGAAGCGAATGTTGACTTTATAGTATAAAACGGTATCTTTTTATTCTCAATCCAGTAAAGTGTCTCACTTAGATTATACATTGAAACAATAAAAAAATTGTTTTCTGAAATCGTCACTAAAGTAGCAAAAAATCGGCAGTGAAGTAAATAAAATCGGCGCTAAAGTAATTTACATTCGTCATGAAAAATCAAACTTCAGTGCTTTGATACATAAATAACTATTATGTAACTCGTGATTCAAAAATATTTCATCAAAGTGGACCATGAGAATATTCACGTACGTCTACTCTAAATGCATAAAACTGGATGTGTTGAAATTAAATCTGTTAGAATTGACAAATGTACAGGGTGGCAAATTTCGACGTTTGTCTAGGGTATCTCGGTAACCATAAGAGAAAATGGATGTCGGTGTCTCGATCTGTTTTGAGAGAAACTCATTGGTGAAAACTAGAATCGGCTATCGTCTTTTTGTTTTCGAGTTCCAGCGAAAAGATCGATTTTTCTATATTTTGAAAAGTGTCTATATCCTAGTTGTTTATTAATTTAGAAAAAAAAACTAGTAATACCTTGTTTAGACAATTTTTGAGAGGAATTATCTACATTTGTTTACGAGTTATGAAATAATTTTTTCTTTAATAGAAACTCAAAAAAACAGATCGAGACACCGACATTTTCTCTATCTCTTATGGTAACAGAGATACCCTATACAAACCTCAAAATTTCCCACCCTGTACAAGCTAAGCTAAGGTACACCTGTTACATCTTGCTTTGTTGTATCACGGCAAAGTCGGATGAAAAATTTTTGAATCACACGTTACATAAAAACATTATTGATTTTTATACTTAAATACAAAACGTAATAATTCTATGACTGGATTTATGAGCAGTGTAGAGAATGATTTCAAAGGAATAAGAATTTGAAAAAGTACATACAGTTAAAATTCTCAACGATTTATTATTTAAAAGATCATTCAAAACATGATGTGGAGAACAAAATACCTAAACTGACATAAAGAATAGGGACTCATCGAAGCTGCTGTGGCTGAACAATAATATAGAAATTATCTACTATTAAATTTAGGATTGAACTATTCTCATCAAATTCCTTACTTGGCAGAAAGATCGAAAAGCCCTGACAATGAAGTGAAGACCTTTGCACTTCCCCTATATGGGTATACCTTGAATTTAACTATTCCTTTTTAAAAATTAAAAAAATAAGTACAGTGCATTACCTGGTACAACCTACCAAAACCATATGCCTATAAAAACCTGGAGGTCGGTGAAACCTTTGTGATGGTTTATACATTCCACAAGGAAAATACATTTGTATAAACCCGCATGTTGCCGTCATTAGCATTTGGCAAGCTCCTGAAACCATTGATCTAACATTAAACAAAAAAAACATTTACCAGACTTTACCTAACATTGTCGGATTGCCATTGAGATATGTTAAAATGTATTTGTTTAAGAAAAGGGTACATCCACTAAATAGGTACCATAACAATAAAAATACAATTGCTCTATTATTCCTAAGTCCGGTTTTATTATTTGTTGTTATTTCTTCAGATTCTTTTTTCATTAAAATAATATCATTTTGATTGTGGTTCTTTGTCGAAATATGTATGTACGAATTATTCAACATTATAGGTTTTTTTGGCTAAAAATCAACATCAGTTAGTTTAATCGGCATAAAAAAATAAAATTTTAATTTACTGATGTTAACTAACCTCAAAATATTTAATTTCGATCTAAAATGACGTTCACTAAATTGTTGAATAAAGTGAGCATCAGAAAGATAAAGGTAAATTAAGTAAAGTTTAAATTTTCACCATAATGTTTTCCATTTTCATTGAATATTAAACATTTTTATGTATTCACCAATGTAACCCTTCGTATATCTATTTGACTTTTATACTGTGGTTTTATGTTTATATCAGGCCGGATTAAGAAATATTTTTAATAGATTTTATGGTACAAAACTTCACCAACTCAAACGCCGAACACAAATTAATAACTACTACTATAAGTATTTAGCATATATTTAGTAAAAAATATGTTATCTTTAAACATTAAACAGTGTTTGGTCGGATGGATGATAAGAAAACCTACGCGCCCTATCATTTAAACAATGATTACAAACCGGTTAGAGAATTGATTGTGTTTATAATAAATTTAAATAGTCTTATCAAATTCAACATTTTGTAGGCGGTATACGCTGAGAAAAAAGTATCCATCAAACAGTTCAATCGTACAATAAAATTTAGCCATACTTTGTCCCATAAAAATTATAACTTTTATTTAAAAAAAAAAAATTATGTACTCAAAATATTTTTGAAATTTAATCACAAAATTGCAGATATGAGAAAAATCAAAAAATAATATGAACAAAGCGTTTTGGCAGAACTCCACTTCACCCATACTAATAAACATCAAAACGCGTAACATCAAGCTTATACAGGGTGTCCCAATTTTTCATAGAGCTACTGCAGATTTATGTGACTAAAATTACCTTAATCCAAAAGTTGATAGTTTCCGAAATATAGAACGTCAAAGCATTGTCAAAGTAATTATTTTTATTGGTTTTTCTTGGATAATTTTCTTAATAGTTGTACTATTTGCACGAAATTTAATACTGGGGGTTTTTGGGGTGAGAATTCGAAGTCCGTTCTCATTTTTGAGGTAAATTGCAGGGGCGCCACTTACAGTACTTTTTACATTTAAAATGTCCAAATTGTTTTGTTCCGTTGAAAGTTTTATTTACGAGTATCAATTTGTGCATAAACAAGGTGGTGCTAATATTCAACATTTATTATGAAATCAAAACTACTTAAGTTAAGCGATTATCTTTTTCTTTTCTTTATCCTTTATCTTCTTGGCTAGTTTGCTTTTACGTTATTTCTGTTGTTGACACTTTGGTCTTTAAATTTATGATTGTTTCTTGCCCTTAGCTTGTAAACACTCTCAATTATTAATTTCGATCAGTCTTAAGTCTGGATAAAGTATGAATAAGGAAGGCAATGGCGAATGTGTCTATTTAATTACAGATAAAGCAAAAATCCAATTATCTCAGAAACTGTTGCATGGAGCGTCATTTATTAAGTACACCTTTTTGGGGCAGACGAAGTTGTAATATAAAAATATTCAATTAAAGACAGGAAGATACAAAAAAATTACAAATAAATGTAAATAAAATGCCCTCTGCAATTTACCACAAAAATGAGAACGGATTTCAAAATCTCATCCCAAAAATCCACCGCGAGTACCCAATTTCGTGCAAATAGTACAGCTGTTAGGAAAATTATCAAGAAAAACTAATAAAAAATAATAACTTTGACGCTCTGTATTTTGGAAAGTATTAGCTTTTGGACTAAGGTAATTTGGGTTAAATCGGGATATTTTAGTCCCAGAAATCTACAGTAGTGCTTCCCTCTGGCGGTCACTTATGAAACTGCTGTAGTGAGGATTGAGATGGCATCTTGTATACCAATTAATGATATAATTAAACATAAAATTTGTAGAAGTAATCATTACTGCAGTGTGCCTCAATGTAAAAACTATTATGAAAACGGGCTTTCCAAAAGATAAAATCAAAAGGAAAACATGACAAATTTGGTTAAAAATTGGTAAAGTTATTACCTATGGCATGAAAGTATGTAGTGCTCATTTTACTGATGAAGATTACATATTATCAAGTAAGTAGATAACTAATGTCAGTGATGTAATAACTGTCACTATATTTTTACTAACATGAATAGGCATATTCTTTCAAACTGATCCAATCGATCTGAACTGAACTTACATATTCTTTAAACAAATTCATTTACTCTCACTTTGAATGTGAACCAATTGAGACTGATTCAGTTTGAATGAAGACAGCTAATGTCACTTAAAAATTCTTCATAATTTTGCTATATAAATTATAATTTTCATGTTTTAATTTACAGATAGTCAACGTAAACGTTTAAAGATGACGGCTTGTCCTTGTAAGAAGTTGCCAAAGCTCAGTCATGAACGAGTACCTAGCTCGAAGATGAATGAACTAAGAGAGCAAAGGCTTCATGTTCGACAGCACCATCAAGAAGAGTTGAATCGTTTACAGGTGGCAGAAACACTTCTTCAGTTGTCCACGATGATGACCAAAGAAGAAAATGAAGCAAAATGTACAGAAGAAAGTAGATATGATCCTGTTAATACTCAATTAAGCTTCAGAGATTGCTCTGAATGCATATTTGGACACATCTGTTTTTAGTATTGCTGATGTGATAAATAATTAATTAATTAAACACATGGGTGTTAATAACTTTTGTGTGCGTAAACGGATATTATTAACATTAATGAAAATTAAACTAGGTTTAAGTTTTCGGTTCCTTGCTGTATTGTTTAACAGTAGTGAATCTGTTATTCGGAAATACTTTAAAACAACTTGCAAACTTTTAGCTGCTTTACTTAAAACTTTTATTACATTTCCATCAAAAGATGAAGTTTTGAACAACATGCCAAAATGTTTTTCAAAGTACAAAAATGTAGGCTAATTTTAGACTGTACAGAAATACCTGTACAAAAAAGCAAGTGCTTGAAATGCAGAATAAGATCGTACTCACATTACAAAAAAGATCATACAATTAAAGTGCTAATTGGAGTTTCTCCATCTGGTATGATTACCATGGTGGTAGAGCTTCGGTATTTTTATTAATGAAAAGATAATTGATATGTTACTACCTGGTGTAGATGGAATAATGGTCGATAAAGGTTTTATAATTGACAAAGAATGCAATGAAAACTATATTCAACTCATCCGACCACCGTTCTTAAGGAAACATCAAAACCAATTTACTAAAGAACAAGCTGAAGAAACTGCGAGTATTGCTCGGGCTTGTATTCATGTGGAACAAAAGATTCAAAATTGAAAGATTTTGCAATGTTACGCAACAGGTTTACATGGTCATTATTGCCACATATAGATGATATACTTATTATAGTCAGTGGGTTAGTTAATTTATCTGAACCTATTTTAAGCTTAGACAAATTTTAGAATTAGTATGTATTTTTACCATTCCTACATAAATAAGAAACTGTTTGCAAGAATTAAAGTCGTTTTATTGATCGCTTACATTATGTGTTACAAAATACTTTACGTATATAACCAATAAACAACTAAGAACATCGAAAAAATATGATCAATTAAATTTCACATCCAAGTTAATAAAAGATTGGTCAAAAGAACTATATACGATGAAGTCACATTCATTGACATTTAAAATACCCATTAACTGTATCTGACAGTAATAATTTGTGTTTTTTTAAATTCTATTTTGTTATTAATAACTTAAATATTTTAAGTCACCATCTTCTAGTAACTGTTGTGCTGGCTTCAATTGTCCTTTCACTGGACATTTTATTTCTATTATTTTGATAATCCTGCTATCCTGGATAATCAAACTGTCTGGACTACAACCAAACCATGGTACATAGGGGTGAACAGTTAACCCACAACGGTAAACGGTTTTCTGTGTTTTAACTCATATGCTTTTATAGCAAATTTTTCCTGCTCTAAACCATAAGTTGTTGCACTGTTTCCCTTAAATTGTAAATTTTAATTGACCTTATTTTCGATTGCCAATTGGGTTGTTTGTTTTTGGCATATGTAAATAGCTCATATGCCCTACTTGCTGTAATTCTCTTTCTGCGCTCCTCTTGCCACAGTTGACATTGTGACAGTGAAACTGTTAATTTATTTAGTCAAAGAGATTCCTCTAAATTGGCAGGGTAAAATTTATAATTGGAATTACTTCTAAAGGTTTGTTTGTTTTGGTAGCCCCCCAAGATTGTTCAAGTTCTGTACAACAAGTTTCTTGTAGTTCACCTTCAGTTCTAAAAGAAAATGATCTTTAATAATAATCTTGTAATTAATAACATGTACTTTACTTATATAAATGTAAAAGAACTGCAACTATATGTTTACATCGACCCGCAGCTCCAGCTTTACAGCTACAATGACATATAAAGTCTTTTATATTTATAAACTATACTTAATTTAAACACAACTTACCTTCATTTAAATGTAACGTTATTTTATGTGGATGAACCGATAATTTCGAAGTTTGCAAACAAAGAGCTACAACTGCATCACTTTGATTACCACATAAAATAATGTGTTTTGCTTGCAAAACTGCTTCTCCTTCTTTCAGTGGTCGAACTGCTACTCCTACGTAGTTTAAAATATCACTTAAGTTTATATCCAACATCTTTTTTCAACATCATAATTCAAAATAGCAGTCGTTGTGTATATTAAACGGCAATCAGCTGTCCTCAATAAACACAACATGTTGACAAAAAACAGCGCCATCTATTAGTGCGTTCGTCCCCAATTTGCTCCAAAAAAGTTGTAGAATGTTACGTAATTTATTATTGTTTTTAAAATTCAGGAAGTAGGTACCGTAGCGAAGTTTAATAGTAAACTTAAACCGAAAAATAAACGTGGATGAATTAAAGTGCACCGCAGAGAAATTTGTATAATCAAATTATGAAATTCAGTTATCACCCACCTTTGTTTAACAAAGCATAAACTTGAAGACGTCGGAACAGGTTCTTTTACCAGCTTCTTCAATAAGTCTTGCGGTCGCTCTCTTCAATACTTTTGTGGAATACTTAAAAAATTTTATTCAAATAATAGAAAAATAAAAAATTCGTTTTACCGTTGTTACAATCAATTTTTTCTGTATTAGATATTTTTTATGTAATTATTATTATTTAAAATAGTATTTATTAAAACTGGACCATTGGTTTTTAGATATCGTGTCAATATACGAACGGACGAATAATTTTCAAAAACTTTTGATTTGTAAATAGATCACTCAATATGTTTTTATTTTGCTTAAAATATAGAGTAGGAAGTTGCGGACTCTTATATCAGTTCTTTGATAGTTACTGCAGAAATCTAGTTGCCCTAAATATTCTGTAAAATGTTGTGACGGGAATTTTTACTCGCGCCGTTTATTACGCATTAAGCGTTCGATCTTCTGTAAATTATTGCACTGTTTGCCCGGCGACAGGCAACCAAACTTACTTTGTTCAACGCTGGTGTAACATTTGGTTTATTCCGCTTCAGAAATTGGTAGTCATAGGCGTACAATTTGAGTTCGAGCTCCGCTAGGCAATTAAATCGTTTTTCTAATTATTTAACTATAATGTCGTTATTCGTTGGTAGATATGTGTTCCTGATGTTGTACAATGAATTCTGGATGATTTATTTACTTCTGCACGTTTGATGAACGCCGTAAGTTGATTATCAATTTTAAATGTTTAGAATTTTCACTCGGAAGATTAAACTGAAACTGTTTGCCAATCGTCCGTTATTTCTAAAAATTTCTACGTGACTTCTTCAAGGAAAAATTCTACCTTGAGGTATATGCTGTTTGAACCTTTGACCTGTTGTACAGCTGATACCTGGGTGGTCCCTTCAAGAAGGCCGTCCGTTATCTTATTACGATCTAATATTAATCCAGACCTGTGTGATGATGTCAGACGTTCATTTCTGAACAAGCTGTCATCGATGTATGACAAAGTTAAGTGGTTACAATTTACGTATTGACCTTATCACCGTTATTTTTTTTAATGCGGTTTTCATGCATGTACGAAACGCTATCTAATTTACGATTTAACTCTTTTAAGACATTAAGTAAACATTCGGATATCGCTTGTAAACTCAAAGGTCTTTGCAGTCAACTGGTTTATTTATTAATTTAAACGTTGAATTTGTGCATGATGTACTAGTTCAGGCCGTTAAATATGGGCTAAATATTACTAAATTTTATCAACTTATACGTATATTGAGTGTCGTTACGCGTAGATGATGAAGTATATTTGTGGCGTCTATTCTTAATTTGAAAATTGATGTGATCAGACGGTGATTCAAATATTTATCTATGATAATTTGCATTTATGTTGTACTTTCGTTAATTTAAATTTTATTGTTGTCTTGCATGTTACATGGTACTCGTCAGAATATATTCTCTAAGTAGTATCTCTTCTACGAGTTTGTTCCTGTGACCCACTCTACGACAACGAGCTTCAGGTAGGTTTCTAATCCAAGAAAAATGCCAACAGTTAACTGTAACGGCATGTGTGTGTTAAAGTGCAAAGCGCTATCTAAGCAATAGCTTTAATGCTTCTAACACACGTTGCCGATAAAGCCAAGATAACTTGTACAGAAGTACACACGCAACAAAAGAACACCTGATGCAGCATTTCGCATTGCATTTAGCTCACCTGCATTACATTGTCAAAAAAAAATTAAAAAACGAATTAATGGACAAGGCACCTCCCCAACTGCAACTTTTCGTTTCGATTTGCGTTGGATAAAGGGAGTAATTTGTTTAAAATGGCTAATGCATTTTGTGGATCACGTGGAACCTTTTATAGAAAGAAAAATTATTCTACTGATAAATTAGCAAGGATCACACAAAATGCTTGAAATTATGAAATGCATGAAGCAAAATAACCTCAAAAATCGCATAATGATATTTTGCTTTTCTGCACTATGACCAAGAAGCAATATCTTTTAGAATCTCAAGTTTAGAAAATCAAAATGGTAAAGTATCTCTGTGGCTGATATACTGCCTAAAAGATATAAATTAAAGTAGTTAAGGAAAAGGAGATAAAAAAGAAATCTAAGACTGTTTGTTGAGAAAAATCAGGGTTGTCAGGAAAATGTTAATTCTAACTCCGATGATGATTTATAATAACGAAGTTTTCCTTGCTACAAAGTGGAAAATTATGACTGAAATACCATAAGTGTTCTAAATATGGTCCCACACTGAATACGCCGGATTTAAAACAAAAAACTTATCAATGAACTTTGCAAATAATAAAAATTTTGTGATATTTAAGATATCTGTCTATACCTAAGCATCAGTTTGAAACAACCTTAAAAAATTATCAAATTTTTGTTCTAATACGCCTAGACATACCCAGATGCTATGTTTTTATTCCGTTTTTATTATAAAAATTAATATAGGAGTTCCAGTAATACTACATTTCATTGGTTTGAACAGAACAGTTTGAAAATGCCCACTTCAAGTAAACAGAAAACAACTATCTTACAAAATTGTTTTTACCATTTTATACCACACACACATTTAATGTATTATGGGTAGTTTTCAATGTTGCGGTACACATCGTACTTATCCGTCTACCAAAGTAATAGGCAAACATGGAGAGTCGGACGTAACCCAAAATTTGCAATTTCTGAACTTAATTTAAATTTAAAAAAATTATAAAAATTACTAAAAGTCTCATCAAATAGTAGCTACACATGATCACAATTTAAAAACTATTTAAATATCTATTGTACATTGTAAGACAAAAAAGTTGCTAAGTGTTCTTCTTTTCTGTGTACCTATAATATTTTCGGAAGCGGATATTTTACTATACCCTGTAAATTTAGTAAATCTGAAGACAACTTTCCAAACCGAAAATTATAACACCCTTTTATATTTTTTTTCGACGAATTAGAGTTAGTACGTTTAATGAATAAAAAAAAATGTTTAGTTCGACGGCTGGCCGTCTATCCGTATATATGTAAACAAAATATTTAAAAAACTACCCGTTCGATTTTCATGAACGTTTATACATAGATCTTATTTATAATTACGCACATCTGATTAGATGACGGGCATATTCTATGTAGCCAAAAGGGCCGTTAACTTACACAGATAGTCGAATTTGTAAAATTTTTAGAAAAAATATTTATTTTTAACACATTTTTGTTTTAAATAAAAGTTGTTTATAATTTAATTATACACAGCTTTTGTTTAATCTATTTATTGATTGGATAAGTAATTACTGAGGTATAACAATCACGTGACAATAATTTTGTAACAATATCTCTACCAATATCAATTTTACGAAAAAATTGAGGGTAAAAGTTGTTGGAAATTCTATTGTCTATAGCATTTGTTTGAACTATTTTTTCTAAAATCTTTATTTTTGTTTATCGGTGCGAAGTGAAGTTCTGCGGTAAACGCTTTTCACTTTAAATTGTTTCATAAAAATATTTTTTCCTTCTAAGAGAGGTGATTTACTCCACATCTTATGAAAAGTTGAGGGAGAAAAGTTGTTGAAATTCTATTATCTATAGCTTTTGTTTGAAACATTGTTTTCTAAACTTAATTTTATTTTCTCTTATCAGGGTGATGTGGAGTTCTTAGGTAAACTGTAACCTGAGAAAATATGTTACTAATTTACATTCCTTCTAGATAAGTCATTTATTTTCTATAGTAAACATTTTGAGTTTCTATAATCGTTATAGATTTCTCTCAAATAATTCAGAGTAACGATTAATAATATAATTACATTTAAAAAATTGTTGTTTTTCAAAAAGTTGCAATAAGAAAACTAATTGCAGTTGTCAGAACTTAATAAAAACAAAACACAACCTCTAAGATTTTTTACTTTGGTGAAAAATTTATTAATTTATTTTAAAGTAAATCGCTATTTAAAAATAGATTATTGTATTCCTGAAATTGAATAAATTTTCTCTTAGGCATAAATGACGTATTTCTCATACTGTGTACCTATAATATATTATATTACTTATCATTCATGTTAAAATATTATTTTTTATATTTTGCTAGTATAATTGAATTATTTCACCATCAAACGGGTGCTATAATAAATCAGGTGCGTGTTGATTATAGCACCCGAAGTTTATCTACTTAAAGTTGGTGACAATGGTATGTCAAATAAATCGATTAAATGTAAAATCAAATCTACTCCTATTCATAACGACGTTATTAAATATAATCAAACTATTGCGTATTTAAAAAAAACTCATTTAGACATTTAATTACTCTTGTGTTTCAGGTAAATTTAATCAATTATTTTATTAATTTTTTAGTTTGTGTATTTTTGAGGTAGAAATAGCATGTGACTGTTAGGCAAATGATGGAATTACAAGAACATTCAACTCAATTATACACATGAATACTTTACAAGATTATAAATTCTACATTGTATTCTACATTTTTGTGGAGGAGTAGAAGATAATTCGTCACACATTTTAAATTAGTTTAAAACAATGGGTATACCTCATTTGATCAATTGAAATTTTAAATTTCATCTACAGTGTCGACAACTGCTTAAATACTCAGAGTACATTAAATTTGAAATTTTAAATGGAAAACTAAAATTAAAGGGGCAAAATATAAAAAAATTTGTATGGTATATCGTTTATAAGGTGTTCTGTCACACTTACTCTTACGTGCGCCAAAATGCTTCTTATAAAACTCGTATCATAATATACTATTATCTTCTCTTGAAATTAAAGTGCCATTGAATCAAGTGAATAAACCACCTTTTAAAATTTCGTAATGTGTATAAATAAAACACATCATTAGATTACGTAACATCGGTAACAGCAAAAAATTCGTCATAATTCTTTATATGTACCTGTAGCATGTTTCAGTTGATTTTGGAAAATTAATTTATGCTGTTCCAAAAAAACGCAGTTTGATTAAAATAAATGAACATTACCTGATTTCTCAGCCTTCGTCTAGATCCGCTTACCATTTTACTAGATTCTTCTTTCATTCCCAATTAAAATACTCGCAAATTGCAATTTCTAATATTACGATAAACGTGTTATGTATTTCGAATAACAGAATAAAAACAAAGAACACGAAATTTCCAATCTATTAATATCTTACTGTTTTCTACTTCACCAACACTATGAATTCGTTTTACTTTCTGTTATTATGTAATTAACCCTTCCACTCAACTATACGTTCGAGGCTAATTATATACACTATTATTTAATGTACAATTTTCTTAAAATCTTTATCTGATATCATTGAATACCGATACATAAATAATATGAGGGTTCTATGTATGCGTATATCTTATCTTTACAATTCATGTTATAATTAAACCAAATCATGTTTTAAATATCTATTCGTTTTCTCTTAGTTACAGAAATGACTGAACGATATTTTTATTAGATTTTAAAATTTTTATAAATATAGAATTTGTCATAGCTTACGCTATATTCAGTACATTTTGTTACCATTAGAAATATTCACGAATGTAATTTATTTTATTGGTTACACAACAGCAATTAAATTCAACGAAACATCATTTTAAGCATACATAATTATGCAGTTTCACATTTTCAATAACGTTACAGTTGTGAGAGTTTATGTTTTTTGTTTTTAATCGATTTGTTTTAAAACAGTTATTATAGGCATGTATGCATTGAACAAACTAGATACATGAATTTATATCATAATTATTCTTACCAAGTTCTACTTACCTCATCTAAAAAAATCGCTAACCTTAAAAGTATAATTGGAAAGAATTCATGCAATTTGCTATTGTGTTTGGTGTAATAGATTGTCACATTGTAAGAGCGGTAAACTGCATTTTGCATGCGAGTCATTTTGTACACTACAGCGAAATGGGTGAGTAAATAAAATAATACAACCACCATGAAAAATGTTTGTAGCTTCACAAATATTTACTATACGCTTGCAAACAAAAAGAAATCAAATGTAATTTGTAATATTTCACAAGCGAGGATTGTTGTCAATCTGAATAAGTGTACAAAAAGCGGTTCTGCAATGAGTAATATTTAAAAAAGAATTATATCGCATTTAACCACATTTGTATTTTTCCGCTTTCCATGATCGGTAAAGTGTTACATCTTGTATGGTGCCTGATCTATTCCAATCGAAACCAATTCAAAACGGAAATCACTAAAGGTTTGCTAATATTTACATAATATACAGGTTGATTGTAAATTCAGGGCCACTTGATTTACTCTTTTATTATCTATGATAGACAAAAGTTTATTAAGAAAAGTTTTACAAGTATACAAGATGAGTACTTTCCAAACTTTGCACAAAATAGGTGACTTCCGGTTTAAGTCGAAATGATATCAACTTTATTTTTTAAATGAATCATGCTTAGTATTTTTAGGCTAAAGTGATTCTTTGATAAATTCTCTTTAAAAACTATAATACAAGTATAGCGCTAAAGTTACTAATAAATTAGTTATTTATTATTCAAAATCTAAAGAGATGCTTTCGATTGGTACAATTAATCTTAGGAGGCTGTGAAAACTAATGTGCACAACGGTCAGAATACGATGTAAATAACACCCGAAATGCTGCAAGATGTACAAAGAAGTATTGAGAATAGAAGCCGCTTATGTATACAACAAAATGGGGGGCACTTTGAACATTTGTTAAATTAATTATTTTTTCTTTTGTTGTTTGGTTTAGAGATATTTATATTAGCTGTTTTCTGTTTTCATAAGTTGCAAAATATTAATTTGATGATCGACTGATGTTAAATTTCGATTTCGTGATTAGTGACGCTATACCTGTTTTATAGTTTTTAAAGACTACTAACAATCGTATTCTGACCAGTTGTGCACATTAGTTTTTACATCCTCCTAAGATTAATTGTACCAATCGAAAAGTTGATATCATTTACACTTAAACCGGAAGTCAGCCATTTTTGTGCAAAGTTTGAAATACTCATCTTGTATACCTATTGTAAAAACTTTTCTTAATAAAATTTTTGGTCTATCATGGTTAATAAACAGGTAAATCAAGTTGCCTGAATTTACAATCCCAACCTGTATACAGAACCTACGTAGATGGAAAGCTTGCTTAAATACTCTTGGATTGCTTGTAAAACTAGAACGAACAAGTGTTGTAGTTTAAATATCATGGATCTGTTTTTAATAAAGAGAAGAGCTGCTAAACTCTAAGATAAAGATTTTTATCGAATAAGCAGCTCTAGCGTAACTGGCAAAATACCAATAGGTGTCTGTAAACTTGTATTAGTGATAAAGAAAAATTGTAGACCTTTTACAATCACTAATATTTCACCATTGCAAGTGTCAATAGCATTAATTATGTATATGAAAGTGATTCAATACATTTTCTACAATTCTCTTTCCTCCTGTGTTTTTATCAAAAATAATTCGTATAAAATCGATGAAGCGAATATTTGAATAGATTTCTGGATATAATGAGCAAAACAAAATGACACTTTCGGGAAGAGTATTATAGGGTTTTGGAATTTTTTTAAATATAATTGTTTTTAATTTATAAGATTTATACAAGATGATCCACGAAGTCGTCGGTTAGAAAGTTATCGACTTCCTGAAATTCCATCAATATGAAATGATGTATGAAAATGCGTAATGGACTACTTTAAGTCCTACTAAAGTATTTTTTAAAATATAGCATTTCTAGGTATCAGGAAATTGACGCGTCTTCTTTGTTTTTTTTTTTAAATGGAATGTCCCTATATTAACACCATATCTGAATTCTGCATTAAAGTTTATGATCAGCCCATCATATTGTCAAGACATGTGTATAGTTTTTGATATATTGCAGTGATTGCATTTTGTGTTTAATAAAATAATTTTATATGGAATGTGAACATGAGACTTTAATTATTGTTTTTAATTGTTATCATTTAAATTACAATATCCCAATGTTTGGATTCTTATAATAATTATAATAATAATAACAACGTGGTTTATGATTTAACAAAATTTTAATTTATAGAAAAATAATCAAACGTGTAGTACTTACAAATATGAACATAATTAAATATAATGTTTCGTGCACGACTTTTACGGGATTAATAATTCGTTACAATTTATTTAATTTAACACACACCTCTAAATATCCTAACCCAACCTTGTAAATTTATGTTTGATGTGTACGTGCGAAATTAATCGCTTTTCGGTAGTGACCCTTGACTCTAGACTGCATTATCAAATTTTCTTTTATAGCACTTTTCCTTTGGTTTAAATTGTTTATGCTTTTTCTTCTGATAACTTTATTTTATTTAGCTTTACTACAACTTTTCAGAGGCTTCAATAATGCGCGGACTTTTTTCTACGATGTGCTGATGTTTGTTTTGGTTTGAAACCATATTCAATAACTGGGTTAATTAATTTTATAACCATAACACTTATTTTAATAATTAACTTTTGCGTATGAATTGTTTTATGTACGGACTCAAAATCTACCGTTCATCATTCTCTACACTGCCGAGAGTTTCTCTACCCCACTTTCCACTTCATCAAATACCTACGCACACAATCAATATATCTTCTTAACGTACAAGAAACCTTTAATATCTTACTACTAGACATTATACAGGGTGGGGCACTACCAACGGGTATTCTATAGCATAAAAACGACAAATAATGTTGGAAATTTTAAGGCATACATATGTCAAGATTATTTGAAACCATATTTAAAAATATTTTGATTGTACAGGGTGCTCTAGAAACAAAGTGACATCAAAGTTGGTTATTTTAAATGGACCACCCTGTTTTTCTATTTTTTGATGTTGATAAAAAATAATGTATGTTCTTTAGATGTCTCTATACCTACTTACTTCCGTTTTTAGGATAAATCGATTTTACCTGATTTACAGACCCTCCAAAAAATGCAATAACTTTAAGATGAATAAGAACAAGACAACTTTGGTTTACACCACTTTACTAAGAACCTTCAACATTTCATTTACAATATTTACATTATGTTATGATGTACAGGGTGTTTTAATACTACCGCATAATACTAACGACTTAAATCTTAAATAACTTGCTTAACTTAAACACCCTACATTTTTGTAGCTTGTTGAATTAATTATTACTAATTACCTTTTAGTCGGTATTAGGGTTACCAACCCCTAACTCTGATAGTTATCGAGATTTATTAAATTGGATAGATTAACAATTTACGATGTACTGGTGTCTAAGTTACCTGTGAAATATCCAAATGGACATTATTTTGCAACTTTCAGTTTAAATATTTACCTTAAAAATATTTATTTTTTGCAGAAAAATAATCAAAAATTGCTTATGACTAGTATCCCGGGCTCTAAGGTCAGTCAGATTACGCACACCGGTCTGAATTTACTAATGTTTAACAACAGCAATCGTTATTTGGTACTTCAAAAATCGAACATACTGTAAGCATCGACAAACTTTAACTTGTTAACTAATTTCGAAAACCATTATTTTGAATTTTTTTAACAAAGTTGCAATGTTTACAGTGTATCGATTTTGTTAAAATATTAGAGTTGCATTTGTTCGTGACAGGTGGGCGTGATTCGGCTTTGACTCTTAAACCCATAATCATGGCACATTTCTGTATTTAGTTCTAAAAAATTTTTAAGGTTAATATTCAAAGCTGGATAACCTATACATTAAAAATGTTTGCAGATAATGTTCATTTGCTGATATCCCACAGGTAACTTAAATTCCAGTAAATTGCAAATTGTTAAACTCCCAAATTTAAAATCTCAAAAACCTATCAAGTTAGAAAAAATTAATAACCCTATACCAATTGAAAAATAACTAGTTCTGATAGAGCAGGCTACAGAAATGCAGGATGTTCCATTCAAGTTAAGCAAGTTAGCTGAGACCTTTAAATCGTTGGCATTCCATGCAGTAGTATTTAAGCACTCTGTACATCATAACATAATAGTTAATATTACAAGGAGATGTTGAAAGGTTCTTAGTAGGCAATAAACAAAATTTCTTTGTTCTTATACCTTGAAGATATGGCATTTTGGAGAATCTAAATCAGTAAAATCATTTATCTAAAACAGAAGTAGAGTATAAGGCTATATTAACAAGAATATATTATATTTTCATCCTACAATTCAAAAATAGAAAAAAAAATACCGAATATTCAATTTAAAATCAACGTGAATTTGATTTATTTGTTTTGTTTTTTTTTCTTTGAAATTGCTTAATTTTTTTTGTTGGTTTTCTTTTTTTTATTGAAACCCAAAATGTAATAAACAAATAAAACTCTCTACTGGTACGTACCACCATTTTTTTTTTAAAAGTATAAACATCCTATTTTTTTTCTTTTTTTTTTTTTTTTTTTTTTTTTTTTTAAACATAAAATTCGTTGTTTTGGGTGTTTTCATTAAATTTATATTTAAGAAAATTATACTTCATTGTTTAGTCATAAACGTAAAAGGAAACCCCAGTACCACAAAAAATATATAATGTGTTCAGAATTAAATATTTTCATTTTAAAGATATCCAAAACACCGTCTTTTAAAATCATTCTTTAAACGCGTTGCCATTGGTCGTGACGTCAACACTCGTATAAATGGTGGTTTGTTTACGTTTTACGCTTGATTCAGTGGTCATCTTTGTGTTTATTGGAATTAAAAGCGGGTGTTTATAATTGTATGACATCGGAAGAGTTTGTAAAGGCTTGTTCGAACAACCTGCCGTCTTTACATATGTTTATGGTGATGGACTTTATTAAGAATGACGAACGATTCAATTCCGCGGAGATTAGAGGTGTAAAAGCTACATCGTAAGTAATACCATTGTAATACATAATTCACATTAGGTAGACACTTTTTATTTCAAAATGAATTTGTGCTTCATATAATTACTACAGGATGCCATTAAGTTAAATTGGCAATGAAGGATATATTCGTACATTCAAAACAACAATATTAGGAGTAAAGGTACTCGTATAATGTATTTTATTAACTTACAGTGTTTTTTATACATTATTTACACCCGACACGACATAAAAACACTTTCACCTGTATAACAACACTAAGTACTAACGTAAAACACCACTAATTTACTATTTTATGTTATTTATACAAGGAATGACGTCACGATACAGACGACCTTCTATTGAACTGTTTCGGCGCCAATTTTCAGTGTTTGAATTAAATACACATTTTAAAAACTACACAGCGATTTAAAAAAATTTACAACTGGCGAACGTCTTTTATGTGTATGGGCTTCAATTTTACACATTTTATAAAAAGTTGGAAAATTGAATTTTGACATACATCACCTAATATGTGTGTTAGTTCATTTGTTTAACTGACGTGTAGATGGTGCCATCTCAATAAAAATTAAATGCGTCTTTATTCTGTGCAGGTTGGACCGATTTCGATAGGATGCAGGGTATTTCGGTAACTATTACTGTTAGAGCAAAACTATTCACGTAGCCATTAGGCCAACTTTTTTGAGACAAATTAAACAGCGAAAATTGCTATCTTTTTCATTTTGATGCAGGGACCAAAATTGAATTTTTTCCAGAATTTCGATAGGGTTCCATGTCTCATCTGTTGAAGATAAAAATTCCGGAGAAAGTGTAAAGACATTGCTTGTGCAGTTTTTAGCGTACAATCAAATAGAGTAGTCAATTTAACTTGGTCACCATAATAGTCGAAATGCCACATAAACTTAGTTTTTAAATGGAAACCATAGTTGACTTTGACTTCATTAAAATCCCTTATTTTCTAAGCTTTTCAATAATATATAGTTTATAGAGTTTCTTTTTAGAAATTGCGGAATTACAAACGAGTTTGTTAGTTTGCACTTTTGTAAGTAGAGCGATGCAATAATTTAACAATGAAACACAGCACATTTGTCAAAACAAAGCAGAATTTTTGTTTCCGCTGTTTAATTTGTCTCAAAAGTTGGCCCTAATACTACGTGAACAGTTTAGCTCTAACAGTAATAGTTACTGAAATACCCTGCAATCCACCCGTCATTATCGAGTCAAAAGTGGTGTAAAGTAAATTTTGAAAATCAATTTATCGGATTTTATACTTAGTTTTATTTTTAAAACGTTCCCAAATAGCAGACAAATCAGCCCACTACTTTACCGCATAGTAACCTTACCTTACCGCATAGTAGATGTACTTTACCGCATTGTGTGTAAAAGTAAGTATGAATAACTGAAAAATGTGCTTTACAGTTCAGGAATAAAAGCCCAAATTGCAGTAAAACACGTCGATTATTTCGCTCATCTTAGCACCTTTAAGGTTAATGAAGGAATTACTTCGTTTGTTGGTACCACCACTTATGTTAAATAAAATTACCGCAGCTTTGTAGAAATCATATATGGAGAAATGTTAAGCTGAGTTTGCGCATTTCTAAATTTTACATAACGTTTATGTAAATGTTGGATCTTTCAACTTTAAAATTGTGTTTGTGTATTTCAAGGACGTCTGTAAACACAAACACAAACGTAACAGTTGCTTAAGGCCCTTTACTTTACACACTTGCATTATAACTATTTTGCTTCAGAATAACATTTATTCTACAACTATAACTGTTTTAAAACATGAATTAATCTTTTTTAAATACTTTAAGATTACATCTATATTAATTTCTAACCTTTATATTAAATTAAAAACATTGGATAAATATGCACCTGTGGCTCACTTCCGTGTCATCACCAGTTCCGCAGATGGGATATGATGCATTATGCATACTTACACCTTTTACAGGGATCTGCGCGTCATCTAAGAAGGTCATCAACCCAGTCAATCCGCAAACATTGATCCATCTTTATGATGATTATTTAACGTTAAAAATAAACATACAAAGCTTCGTTTCATATAAGTAAAGTGAAAAATTAAACTGATTACAAGGGATAAATGAGAAATACAGTAAAATGCAGAGAAAGAAGAAATTTTCGAACAGAAACGTCTGGAGTTAGAATCATGGCTTCAGAGGATGGAATCTCGATTAGCAAGTATGGTACCTAATGGTCATACTGCCGATGTGCTAAAAGCCCAACTGCGAGCAAAAAACTTTACATGCTGAAATTCATCAGTTTAAAAGGACAAGTTGAGGAACCTTCTAACAATTAATGCAAATTATTTCTAGCCCGACAAAATGAAGATACCAGTCGCTTTAAAAGTATATTTCAATTATATTAATACAACAATTCTGTTATTGCTGTTGCAGGTTGTTGAATAGTAAACCAACATTATTCTCAGTATTCATGCTTATGTTATCAATAGAGGAAAACTGCTACATTCGCTTTAAGTTACTTTCCACAAAACTTAGACCGATCTATGGATAATTTTTGGGGTGGTTAAGTGAAGCCGAATCTGTTTTAGAGAGTTTAGAAACCGAACCTGAATCTCGAAGAGGATCTCAGCAACTCAAGGAGCTACAAAGTGATATCGATTTGCAAGCTAATACTCATGCGGCTTTGCATTCATCAAGTATGGCATTGCTTGGATCACTAGCACCTGAAGATGCTCTTATGTTGCAGTTACGTGGAGATGAAATGGAAAGAAGATGGCAGGTAATAATAACGAGTTAAGAATTCTGTTATACTTTGTCTTTTAATTGATTAATAAGCAATAGTTTGATTTTATATATTTGCAGTTATGGCTAGCACCCAAAGCGTATGAACTAAGATTAAAATATATACAAATGTATTTCATTTCATTACTGATGACAAGTAAACTTAGCATCTATCTTTAATTACTACGCATAACAAAAGATAAATTGTTATGATGTTTGTTCTTGAATACAGGGTCTACCACGGAACCTGTTCATTAGAAGTTTACAGGGTTCCTTACTATTTATGAATTTGAAACTTTCAGGCTAAGAATAACCCATAGCCTTCTTTTGTTCTAAAATATTTCTGATGTTGTACAACTTCCGGAATAACCGAAATTGCCATCAACTTTCTTAAGTAAATTAAACACCTTGTATATTATTGCATTTTGGATTCTTCAATCGATTTTACAATGCACTGTATTAGGTTATCCTATATCTATCATCAACTGTTTTCGAGTTATTGTGATTTTTTAACAAATTTTGTGTTTTGGGAAGGGGTGTTTAATAGCCTATCTTTTGCTCTTCTTCAAACACAAAACCTCCATATTTTAAAAACAGCAAGTAAAACCATAAGGGTTTACTAAATACATTTGCAGCTTATCACAGGTTATACAGGGTGTCTAAAATTTAGTGGCAAAGCTGAAAAACTTCAAACACAAGAAAGTCATTTTTTCAAATCGAACACTGTATATTTTTATTTATTTAGATAACGATTTAATTTACGCATCGATATGCTATAGGTGAAATATTGATTAAAACCAATAAAAACTAAGCATAGTTTTGAAAGTATGACAACAGGGGAAAACAGTAGCATCAATTATGGGGATCGAGGAGGCCAACTCCAAGGCCCATTTGAACCAAACCATCGGTCTTCGAACATTTCAATTCCCGATAAACCTCTCTGGTATTGTGGGCAGGTACGTGCACCATCCATCTGATCTTATGTTTGGAGGTAAAGTTTGAAGAAAAATTGGTAACTGGCCCTCTTAAAAGTTCTAAGTATTTCTGTTTATTTAAATTGACATAGTAAATTTCGTAGATTACGGAATTATTTAAAAAGCTACAGAACACATTAAAACTGTAGCGGTCTTGAAAATTTTGCTCCAAATAACAGATAAAAAATTTTCGTCTTCTTGAATTTTTAATAAAATCATTTCACAATACTGAACTCTTTTCTGTTCGTTCCCAGGGCGGATGGCTTGTACTAACGTTTCCTTGAAGATGCAACTATCGAACTCCGGGGATGAGCATGAAAATTAGCAGCACATTTACTTCATTGTCTTCTGCTTATAGGTTTTGTGTAGTTTTTGTTTACCGTAACACTTCCTGTATTTAAAACATGACCCCATTCTTCTAAATTTACTTTTGGTAATTAGCGATAGATTAGGATATCGTTCATTAAATGTTCTACAAGTTCTGCTAAGTATTTTTCCACATTCGCCATGGATGTAGAATAAATTTAAAATATCTGATATATTGAACTGCTTCTATTTTATAAAATAAACTTTTGTTTCAATGAGAATGACAACCAGAGAAACATTCGCTTATTTAATCATATTCAGTTTTAATTAATATTTGATAAAAAACGTTAATAATGACAAAACCGCTAAAGATAGGTATAGGATACCTATAGCATATCGATGCGTAAATTAAATAGTCATGTAAATATGTAAAATATAGAGGGTATTCGATTGGAAAAAAATGACTTTTTTGTGTTTGAAGTTTTTCGGCTTTGGCACTAAATTTTGGACGCCCTGTATAACCTGTGATAGGCTGCAAATGTATTTAGTAAACCCTTATGGTTTTAGTTGCTGTTTTTAAAATATGGAGGTTTTGTGTTTTAAGAAGAGCAAAAAATAGGCTATTAAACACCCCTTCCCCAAAACACAAAATTTGTTAAAAATCACAATAACTCGAAAACAGTTGACGATAGGTATAGGATCAACCTAATACAGGGTGTTTCATTTAACTTAAGAAAGTTGATGGCAATTTTCAGTTCTTCCGGAAGTTGTACAACAACGGAAATATTTTAGAACAAAAGCAGGCTATGGGTTATTCTCAACCTGAAAGTTTTAAATTCATAAATAGTAAGGAACCCTGTAAATTGCTAATGAACGGGTTCCGTGGTAGACCCTGTATTGACACAACCGCAAGATCCCAAAATTAAACTATAACAAACTTGTACATACTTAACAATTTTTACTTTTCTTTCAAAAGATTCTTTAATCTACAGATACCAAATTCCAATTTTATTTTGCTACTTCTATTCAACATGCTCTGAAATTTCAGCTCATAATCTATAATACTTATTAACTCACTCAATTTCATTATTTGTACCTCAAATCACAGCAAGGTTTAGAAATACACTTTGGTTACCAATTATAGTGGAAGAATCACAATTTTGAACTAATGTTTCATCATTTGATGGTGATAGTATAGAGGGTTCCTCGTTATTGTGAATACCATGTACAGAATTCAAAAAAGGGACGGGACTGGTGGTATCACATCTTTGACTTTTGTTAACGTACTCCATTGAAAAGTGGATGTTATAAGGTTCTTATATAATTTTACGATCTTGTTAGCAGATATAGGTACCTATAACTAAACCAAATACAACTACATATAAATTAAAAAATAGGTACCTATGTTACAATTCCCTAACTAGTTAAAAATGATAAAAAAATTTCGGCAATAAAGGTCTTAGTGGTACCCTTGAGACACATTCGAATGCCTTACTTTCCGCTACTTATTTTCTAAATAACTTGGGAGCTTTTTCAACTTTATGTTACATTGTTTGTCTAACTAACTTATGATCTATCGGTTCAAACGCCAAAAACTTCCACAGTGACCCTTCTCGAACTTCCTACTTCTAATCCTCAGTATCAACTGAGCAGATACTCGGTCAGAGCTTCCCTTCCAAATGCTGTCAACTTTTGGATAAAACATCAGTAGTAACACTACTTACCTACTTTTTCTTTTAGTATCACTCTATTTTTGCAGCATTTTCTTCACCTCCCACAAAAGTGCTTTTACTAAAACTACCGCATTTTGTAACTTTCCAGTTTTTGGTGTAATTTTATGCATCCCATATGTAATTTTAAACGGAAAATTTGATCCACTGATGTATTTTTAAATTTATCCATACAAATTTTAACGTTTTGACCCTTTTCTGAAACTTTTTAAGTTTTTGACCTTTTGACATTTTTGAATATTTGAATCGAAAACGACGGAGTAATTAGTGGCGAAAATATAGGGTCGGTGGCTTGGTCAAGCCTTTTTGGGCGCGTTTCCCAAAAATAACGCCGTAACCGTGAAATCTGAAATATGCGTTTGAAAGTGCTAATCTTTATCTATATAAAACTGACGTGCGATGTTGCAACACATATGTTCGTTAAAAAGATATTTAGCTTCAGAGAAATGTCATTTTGCCCCAACATCTCGTACATATAAAAGCATTAGGTGATTGGCATTATTACCATTAGTGCCTATGTATGATGAAAAACAATTCGTGGTTTTCGTTTCTTATAACGAATATGGAAAGGTTTGTCGTTTTCAAAGAATTTCTGGCGAATGAATTCTATGTTGCAAACTTCACAATTGTAAAATTTCTTCCTTCGACCTTTATATTTTAGGCACTAATTACTCCGTCGTTTTTCAATCAACTGGCTTGAAAATTAGTATATAAACCTTTCTTAACACGTAGAATCCGAAACCGAAGTCTAATATGCAAAAATGTCAAGGTCAAAAAATTGAAACAGTTTCAAAAAGGTCTAAAGGTCAAATTTGTATAGATAAATTTAAAAATACATCAGCGGATCGAATTCTCCGTTTAAAATTACACATGGGATGCATAAAATTACACCAAAATCTGGACAGTTCAAAAATGCTCCTTTTGATAATACCAGGGGACGTTTGTGCTTCCCCTTCAACCTTAAATCCATTGATGATCCAATACCGTATGAAAAGTACTTCTTCTGTGTTATCTAGGATTTCTTTGATCTGTTCTAGATAACATATACAGTGCTAAGGGTGTCAATGCACATCTCTGTCTCGCTTCCCTTAAAAATTTTTGAAATACGTACATAATTTGATTTTACATCTTCATCACAGTTTCGTTTTAAATTACAATTTCGCTTTACTCTAATTTTAGGCTTTAAATATCGGACACTGGATTTGCGAAATCGCTTAGAACACAACGCTGATTATTGAACACTTTGTTGCTATCACTTCGCGAACTAACAGAATGGGTTATACGGAAGGACACCGAATTAGGTTTGGCATCGTGCCAAGACGATCATCGAGCTTTTCGGCAACAGCTGGAAGATAAACGTCCTTTAGTGGAATCCAGCTTACGCAATGCGAGACAGTATGTTTCTGGAGAAACTTCACGACTTAGCTCGTAACCTCAGAAGGAGCTCATTAAATTATCAGATAAATGGAACGCTTTAATTGATAGATCTGATCAATTGTCTTCTCGTTTTGAACAGAATGTCGCGGTACGTATATATTTTCTTAGCGCAGCTGGTGTTGACGTTCAAATTGTAGAAATTAAAACAATTGGAAGCTAACTTAAAAGAATCAGCGATTGCTGTTGCTAGTTTAGAAAGAATGACATTGACGTGGAGTTCTCCCAGAAGTGCAGCTGAAGCTAGAGAACTGCTTTCCAATTTAAGAATTTTAGAGCAAAAGCTCCCACCGTTACAGCGAGCTTTGGAAGAAGCAAGATTGACACGCCGTCATGCTAGGAGCCGTTCTACCAACAGGACAGGCTGTACAACTTGAAGATTGTACAGCTCGGTGTCGTGCTCTTCAGGCAGCTATAAGAGAGAGGCATGAGCAGTTGCAGAGCAGCAATCAAGGTATCATTTTGCTTGCTTTTTACACGTCGTGTGTTTACACTTATTGTTTTAGGTGAATTATCACCAGGTCCATCCAGTGTTCAACCACCTTGGGAGAGAGCGACGACACCTAATAAAGTTCCGTATTATATAAATCACAGTTTAGAAACGACACACTGGGATCATCCACACATGTTAGAATTAGCTGTTAATTTGCTACAGTTAAATGAAGTACGGTTTTCCGCTTATCGAACTGCATTGAAACTGCGTGCCATACAAAAGAAGTTATGCTTAGATTTAGTTAATTTGTCGGCCGTATCGGAAGCATTTGATATTCATGTATTGCGAGGTCAAAACGGTAAGCTGTTAGATGTTGCTGATATGGTGCTCATACTCAGGGCTATTTATAGTGGGGCTCTCTCCGCAACATCCTAGTTTAATCGATTTGCCATTATGTGTTGATCTTGCTCTGAATTGGTTACTTAATGTGTATGATAGTCAACGAACAGGCCAGATCCGTGTACTAGTTTTTAAGGTAAGTGTTCTTAATTGATTTTAGTTTTTCAAGACGCACTTTTATTTATTAGTTTGAGCTAGTTATATTAACTTTTGGTATTGCTTATCATTTTTTTTAATTCATTGGTTTTGGCTTATTCTGTGCAATAGATATTCATTCTTTGCTAAATTTTACTTTTCTTGGTTTTAATATCAAACATTTTGGGACTTTTACTAAAAATCTTTCAACTTTGCATTTATATTGTTTGTGTTTTGTTGGTTCGCATATAGGTCTACCAAGCCTATCGTCGCCTTGAGGAGACGTAACTTTCAAATTTGTAGTATAAAAATCTCAGTACTAAGTAAAGAATGATGCATAACATCAAAATATTTATTTATGAAGCGTTTAACTTTTAGGTTTCACTATTTTAGTCTTAAACACTAGCGACATTAAATAAAAAGCCTTTCGCCAACTGATACCCCCCCCCCCCCCCCCCCCCCCCCCCCCCCCCCCCCCCACTCGGGCGCGGCCCCCTACAAACAATGAGCCTGCACATTTTAAAATTATTTTCGTTTATACAGGGTGTTCCATAAAGAGCGACATACCCTAAAGCCATGGATAACTTGATTTTTCAAATGACACCACGTAATTTTTATGTGCCGTTGAACGTAGAATCTCGTAAAGCTTTCTAATGATAAGAATGTACGTATTTGCTCTTACTAAAAATTTGCAAAAATCCGTAAGAGTTAGATACCTACAACCTTATCATTAGAAAGCTTATATAACCCCACGTTCAACGGCACATAAATAATAAGTAAAATTTCAAAAAATCTGAATTATCAATGAATTAGAGAATTCATTTTATATAATTGATTACTCAAAACTTAGCAAGGTTAGAAAGGTGAAAAACTAGCTTTAGTTAGCACATGTAATGCATATTAAAGCTACGAAATCACAGTTGGATAAAGTCAGAATAACTTAGTTATTTAATTTTTTCAAACGTCAATTTTTCCGGAAAAAGTGCAATAATGCGAAAACCCTTGATTTTAGACAATATGTACAATGCATAAAGTTACATTAAATTTCCCAAGGAATCCAAATTGTAATTAAAGATTGGTGGTTCCATTTAATAAAACATAACTTAGGTATGTCGTAGTTTTATGGAACATCCTGTATAAACGTAAATAATTTTGAAATGTACGGCTCATTGATTTACGAAAGTTTTTCTAACCCTAATATTTTCCCCCCCCCCTTCCACGCACTAATGGGCCGCCATGTATTAAACTCTACCTAAGTAACAATACGAATACACCAATACATTTATTGATTCTTCAAATTCATGTTCCTATGTTTATACTAGGTGGACGTCTGTTCATAGCTCCCTTATTATCAAAAATACAAAAATTTGATTTTTATTTTGACTTAGTGGGCGCCATTATAAGCTAGATATAGGTCTGTACTCGATTATTTTAATGGAACACCCTGCATATTATTTTATATTTAAACTCTGAATTAAGTTTGGGATATATTTTATTGCAGTACTGTTCTTCTAAAATAATTATTTTGAGATATCCGACTTGTTTTTTTTTTTTTTTTTTTTTTTTTTTTTTAGACTTTTAATTTCTTAGAAATTGAAGAAATCAGTAAACAAATTTTCAAGATAGTTTGAACATAGACCAGACTGTCCAAGCTTAGTGATTGAATTTTTTTTCTTTACCCAGTGTTCGAATTTTGAGACGACCGAACTTTGAATTTTTCAAATAGAAGGGTTCAATAATTTTTTAGACCGAATAATAGTAAATTTAATTCTCTTTTAGAAATACATGATACTCTCTATACCTAAAATGTATATTTCTGTGTATTTTGTTTATATATTTAAGACTGTATTTTTGCTCTGCAAAAACAAAACTTCTTTGAAACTTTATTAGTTTATTCAATGAGTTACGAAGTTATCAAAAGTTGAAACGATAGATATAATTTTAGTATTAGGAGAATGTGAAAAAAAATTTCTTCTGCTATTAAGGGTTCATAAAATACCTTATCCGGTCAAAAGAGACCTTCTAATGCAAGAACTTAGAGTCACTAGTGATATCTATCATTCTTGCCTCAAATATGGTTTCAACATTCCCAGGAGTACAAAAGAAATTCTAATAACAAAAAGAAAGACATTTATTAATGAAAATTACCAGTAATCTAATTAAAATGAAATGATTAATACTCATAGTTAATTTAACAAATGTTAAAAGTGGTGACCATTTTGTTTCAAACCTGCGCCCACCCTATCTAGAAACTAGCTCGATTTACTTCTCAATGAACTGAGGGTGTGATAGTGCCAAAGAATTTTTATTCTTTTTTTCATGTTATCTACCTTTCATAACTTCATAAATATAAATTAGATCTGGTGAACGAGGGAGGAACAGCACCTCCCCGTTCTATCCACCTGTCGTCAAATTCCCGAATTAGAAAATTTCTTATACGTCGACTATAATGTGGCGGAGCACCATCACCATGCATCCACATACGAGGTAAGATGTTTAGGGTATACTTTCTAGTAAGTAATTTAGAATCGAATCTTAGAAAGCGATATTATGCGAGCGTTTAAATATCCTTCAAAAAATACGGACCAATCACGTAACTTTCCAAAATGCTAGCCCACCCATTAATTGACCGGCTCCATGTTAGTTCATACAAAATGTGGATTAACGGTGTCGTAATAGTGCAAGTTGTGCCTGTTTACACAACCGTTATTATGCAAGCGTAGCCTCATCGGAAAATAACGCAAATTAAAAAATCCCGGCACCGGTGTTTATTTTGTTCAGAGCCCACTGACAAAACTCAACTCTATTTTGCAAATTTCTTTGTGTTATTTACCGCCCCCCCCCCCCCCCCCCCCCCATGAAATGAATTTTTCTTTAAAATTCTTAGCACAGTAGTGTTGCTTACATCAAAAGTTGCGCTAATTTTAGCAAAGCTAATGTGCGGATTCTTTCTTTAAGCTTCACAAAAGATCTTCCACGTTAGGGATCTCTCCTACCTGGAACCGTGTTTTATGAAATGTTGATGCGAAAAGACTATTTTTTCGCATTCTACCACTAAAATTATGTCGATCATTTAAGCTTGTGTTAAAGACATAATTCTTTAAATAAATCAATAAAATTTTCAATAAATGTCAAAATAATTGCAGAACAAACTTGAAACAATTGTTTTGTAGATTGATTTTAAGTATTTTTCTTTGTTTTTTGTAGAGCATAAAATACAGTCTTAAATAAACAAACAAAACCCACAGAAACCTACATTTTAGGTATAAGAGTATTATATATTTCAAAAAGAGAATGAAATTTACTATTATTTGATCTAAAAATTTATAACCCTTCTATTTGAAAAATTCAAGTTTCGGCTGTTTGAAATACCTGAAAAGTAGCCGGAAAATTCGGTATATGAAAAAAAAAATTCAAACTAAAACTAAACTGTTATTCCAATTCGTAGATCACTTTACAAAACATGTTTAACGAATAAAAAAACTACAGATAATTCACTAGTGTATAACCTTTAAAAAAATTGAGTTTACAGGTATATGACCAAATTTGGTTACAATATTGCACTCATAAATTTTATATTAGGACCATTCAGACTTCACCTCAAAACAAAACTTTGATCAAATTTCTTTGACCGTAGATTTTTAACCGAAACCGTAATCTAGGGATATTAATTACGCTGTCTTAAAAAGTTATTCGACGGTGCAAAAAATATACAGAGCGTTCCATTTAAAAATCACTTTGTTGTTAAAACTTTAAAACGATTTGATTAAGTAAACCTGTTTTACACTACGATTGAAAAATCAGACCACGATTTGTTCACCTAATGTATTTTTTCTTAAATTAGTTCTCATATTTTCCAGGGTTACTATAGTCTTGGTGGAGCTTATACAGTCTGACTTTGGAAAAATAATTATAATCCTTTTTCTTTATATTAATTAGTGCATGTAACTAAAACTAAATATATTACGTACCGGGTGGCCAATGAGAGGGCACTCGAAAAGTAATTGTTGGAAAAGACTTTGTGTAAAAATTTGTTACTGAAGTGGGCAAGAGAAAAATTCTGGAAATTATTTTTAAGTTTCTATAATGGTCGTCAGGGACCGTAATCTCATTCTTGAATTTTAATTCCGGTTTTGCGAAATATTCTTATATTAAAGATCGATAAAATGGACATCGTTTTAAAGCTGAGATATACTTATTTGCTTCTTTTTGTCAATACTCTTTGTTCTATCTCTTAATGGAAAGTGGTTTTTTTGTTTGAACTTTTTGCAAATAAATGCCAATAACTTCAAAATGGCTCAACGGATTTTGCCAAATTAGTAACAAATCAAAAGGAGTTTTCTTGGGCTATTAACGCTTCTTTGAGCGGATTGATTCATCGATTTGTCGTCGCTTAGAGCGTACACTACAATAAAACAGATTTTCTGAAGAAAATTAGATACAACGATATGAATCTTATTCCAACAACGTTTAGTCAGAATAAATAATACGCTACACTCAGAAGTGAAACTCTCGCAGCTTTTTGATGTTCTGAGGTTAAATTTGACTGACCTTGACGCCATAGTTTTGGTTCTTTTAAGCGGTAATTTTAAATGATTTGAAACAGAATAATACTTACTACTTGCTGTAGTATAAATACAAACACTTACAATACTTAATTTTACACAAAATTTTCAAAATAGCCCTTTTTGATATAAGTTATACAGTTTCAAAAGTAAGGTTGACAAGTAAACCAACAAGCAATATGGCTACTATAGTATTAAATTTTTGATCACCCTAATAAGTAGGAGTTTTCCTTCCGAAGCGTAAGAGTATTATATATTCTGTGCTTTAACCAATAAGCTTTTAAAACACTAGTCAAAACAGCATTTTGATATCTCTTTCCTAATCTTAAATATGAGAAAACGAAATTAAAACTCGAAATAATATCGCATATTCGTGAATATTTCCAGTGTATCTGCCATTATTAATTTCTAATTATCGTTGATTTACAAAATATGTATACGAATTTACTGTTCTAATAAACTTTACATTTAAAGTGTCAATAACAATTAATATTTATTCAAATGATACTGAATTCGAAATTTTTAAAAATTCAAATGTGCTTTGTGTTATAAAATAAATTACATTGACGGTGTTTAAGTCAAGGATAAATAATATATATACTGACTCCCAGAAAAATTGCAACACCTAGAAGTTGTCGAACGATTTTTAATGAAATTTTCAGGAAACGTCTATTTTCAATAAACTAAGTGATGATTAAAATTTGAATAAAATCTAAACAGTAGTTTTTTTTTTTGCCTGTTGTTTCCATAGCACATAGTAACAATAAATTTGAGAAGATTTAGTAAATGTCAAGTTTGCAAATTGTTGTTGTTTCTTCACAATTTCATTCTGAACTTGAAAACAATGCCGAGAGTACGTCAACATCAACATTTTGTCCAATTAAGTGATTTTGAACGTGACCGTATTATTGGTATGAGATAGGCCGGACTTTCGCTAAGAGAAATTGCTCGTCGTGTAAACCAAAATGTTTCATCGGTATTGAGATGTTGGTCCAAATGGTCCGAGGAAGGGGTTCAACATCGTCGCCGTGGATCTGGACGTCCTCGAAGGACTACAGATCGCGAAGAACGTCGCTTAAGTGTTTTGGCCACAAGAGATAGATTTTCAACAACTCGATCAATTGCAAATGATTGGATGAGAGGTACAGGACTTAGGATGTCAATGTCATCTGTTTATCGCCGGATAAGATCTTATGGGTTGCGTTCATATCGTCCATTTTTATGTCTTCCTCTTACACCACTTCACCGTCTACGCAGACTAGAGTGGAGCAACAAAGGGTTATTTGGGCGCAAGAATAGCATCAAATTGTGTTTAGTGACGAGTCCCGATTTTGCTTGTGAGCCCACGATGGTCGTAGGAGGGTCAGACGGATGCGTGGAGAACGTAAAAATCCAACATTTTTGTGGAACGCAACACAGCCCTCACTCAAGGAGTTATGATATGGGGTGCAATATGTTATGGTAGCAGATCACCCTTGGTCTTTATTGACGGCAACCTTAACGCAGCTGGTTACATTGCTAATGTGCTACAACCAGTTGGCCTTTCATATCTTCAGGGGCTGCAAAATCCCATTTTCCAGCAGGATAATGCGCGCCCTCATACGGCAAGGGCTACAACACGGTTTTTGGAAGAATCTAACATTGCCGTCCTCCCATGGCCTGCTCGGTCGCTTGATTTGTCGCCAATTGAACATGTATGGGATATGATTGGTAGGCGACTGGGTAATTTACCGCACTCTCTAGATAATTTACACGATCTTTAGCAACGGATTCAAGAAGCTTGGGATGATATACCACAAGCAGCTATAGATCACTTGATTGATAGCATGCCAAGCCGTCTAGATGAGTGCATTACAAATTGTGGCGAAGCAACTCATTATTGAAAAACTTTTTAAGCTTTTGTTTTTTTGTTTTTAAATTTTAATCATCACTTTGTTTAATGAAAATAGACGTTTCCTGAAAATTTCATTAAAATCGTTCAACAACTTCTAGGTGTTGCAATTTTTTTGGAAGTCAGTATATGTTTAAGGTCTGGTCTTTCACCTCCAGTTAACTTTATCAGTCGGTTAACTACTATGGAAACACAGTTTTGAGCCAATCAAATCATTGGATAGTCGCGTTTCAAGGTGATTAACGACATAAAATTAACTGGAGGTGAAAAAAGATTCCAGACCTATGTCAATGAAATTAATATTATAGTTATTTTCTATTTATAGTGTATTTTGGCGGGCTCATTTATAAAAACTGTGTTGTATTGAACAAGATGGACTTCATTTCGAACATTTGAGCCTAATCCAATTGTTATTACAATATTTTGTAATACATTGGTCTATTTCAAGACCACAACTTAGTGTTTTATCTGGTTTATTTTGTTTCTCGTTATTGTTGTAACCCGTTGGCTTTTAAACATAATGTTAAAGTTAACTTTATCAGTCAGTTAACTACTATGGAAACACACTATTTAAACCAATCAATATTTTCAGAAAGTGGCGTTTCTGAGATGATTAACCGTCAGATAAAATTAACTAGAGATGGAAAAATCAGGCCTTAATTACGTATTTAATTATTATTGACATTTTAAGTGTAATGTAGGTATTCTGACATATTTTTACTAAATTAACGTAATTAGGATTTACTAATGGCAGGTATACTGAAATTATTCACATATTGAGTTTTAACTTCTGTTACTTATATTTTAGGTTAGAAAAGAAATATCGAAATACGGTTTTTTTATAGTGAGTTAAATCAATATTTGGCTACCTTTTGTTAAAATAAAAGTGATGTCGTTGTATTTAATATTTTGAGAAAAAATTCATTTTATTTGTAGTGTTGTTGCAAAACATCCTCTAGCAACGATCAAGCAATTTAAATCAATCTGTTTAAGACAGTGTTGATAGCACAAGAAAAGTTTTTCAAAAGACTGTAAGTTTGATAGAATCCGTCCGATATTGTCAAGTCACTGACATGTATTTCCGAAAGTGTCTACAACGCTTTGTTCATTCCTTATGGGATAGAGCAAAAAGAATTTAACAAAAAAAAATCAAATTCATCTCAGTCTTAAGACAGTGTCAATTTTAGCTATCTGTAATATAAGAATATTTCTCAAAAACGGATTTAAAATTTAAGAATGTGATTGTATCTCTGGCGGCCATTCTAGAAACTTAAAAATAATTTTCAGTATTTTCTCGTGGGCGATTTCGTTATAAATTACGTTTTGCGATATAGCTGAGTGTCCTTAATTGGCCACCCGATACATGCTGTTTATAAACAATATGGATAAAATGCAATTTTAAGTCTTAGTTGTGGTTTCTTTTGCTTTTGGTGGGTATCTTCTCAACCATTGTACATCGTACATTCACATTAAATTAATCATTTAGTCATTGTTCCGAATACAGTTTTCCTTCTTAATTAATTAGGTATATTTTGGGAGTATCGGTGATGTATTTAGGAAATGCAAATTATTATGGCGTTGGGAAGAACAAGAGAATTTAGGACTTGTGAAGATTAGATTAGATAATCACTTTGGATAGAATCAGATGGATCATTTTTACTTTACAGCCAGTTTTCCTATTTTCTTCTCCTTTCTAATATTAAATACTCATATCTTAATCGGGGTATTTTTGTGCCCTTTCTTTAATAATTGAAATAGATAAATGGACTTAAAGACGTTACTGGAGATGTGTGGAGTGAAGAAAGTTAACAATAGAGTTAGCATAGTAGGATAGTGGCAGTGTAGGATTAAGTTCAATAACTACAGACGTTTGTTTAATAATAGAAAAAAAGGCTATAAATTGCTTCGGGAAATTTACAAATTACACGCAAATAGTGAGCGAACGCTCATGGAACTGTTATTATAGACAAATGGTTACAGTAGATGAATAAATAAAATATTTTAAAGAACATCAACTTAGAGGAAAATTAACTCAGTATACGTAACAGTGGAGGAATATTATGAGGTCGAGAGTACTTATCCTATTGAATTAAATTTAATGTTAAATAAACATGCTAGAAGCTTATATGTATATATTTTTTAGGTCGGTTTAACGATTTTAACTCGCGGCCATTTAGAAGATAAGTATCGGTATGTATTTCGTTTAATAAGCCGATTCCACAACAACGCGCCGATCAGCGAAAATTGGGATTGTTGCTTCACGATATTTTGCAAGTTCCCAGACAGCTAGGGTGAAGTCGCAGCTTTTTGGAGGATCTAACTAGAACCAAGTGTTCGTAGTTGTCTGGGGAGATCGTGAAGATTTAGAAGCGACTCATTTTTTGGGCATGGTTAAAGCAAGAACCCCAATCGCTTGTTTGGTTGCCGGTCCTCCACCGACTTGCGGCTGCCGAAGCAAGCTAAACATCAAGCTAATGTAACTCTTGCAAACAATATCCTATCATTGGTTTAAGATACAGGTGCTTGAAATGCTTTAATTTTGATATGTGTCAAGTATGCTTTTTTGCTGGTCGCTTAAACTAAAGGTCACAAATTATCACATCCGATGCACGAGTATTGCGCCGCTACTACCTCAGTAGAAGATGTTCGCGATTTTACTAAAGCTTTGCGTAATAAGTTTAAGAGTAAACGTTATTTTCTAAAACATCCGCGTATGGGTTTTACCTTCCTGTAAGATCGGTGCTGGAAGGAGATGAGTTAGGAAAGCCCGGTGGCATCTCCTCAGCATAGTGATATGCACTCGCGCTAGAAATATATGCGAATCGTCTAGCCGAAGTCGAGTTGAGAGCTTCTTCTCCCGAAGATGAAACACGATTATAGCCGATTATTTCAGTCTTTAGAAGGAGCACCTGCAAGTCCGGGCCAGCTCATGTTAGTTATAGATGAGGAACAACGAGCAGAGTTGGGCAAGATATGATTTGCGAGTTGAAGCAGAAAATACTGCTTTCGACGTCAAGAATACGAGCACTGCAAAGGGGAAGCGTTCCTCATCCTGCACCTGCTCAACACGATGTGCTAGCTGAAGCTAGACTGTTGAGGCAGCATAAAGGTCGATTAGACGCGCATGCAAATGCTGGAAGATCACAACAGGCAATTGGAAGCGCAGTTGCAGAGGTTAAGGCAGCTTTAGACGAACCACCCACTGCAACTTTGCAAACTCGTTCTGTCACAGCTTCTCAATTAAATCAAGATACTCCAGGTAGGGTTTCGCAACCTCCACCTCCTACAGATCATCGTTAAGTATTAATTATAGTAAGTCCCCTTGCTTCCTGTACCTCAAGTGTTACTTGTACGTTGCATTTGGCGAAAAATACGTTCTTTTATGTAGGACATTAGAGGCGAACCCTATCGTGGATGACTTTGTTCGTTTTAATCCGACTACCTATGTATGCTAAAATGGGGTTTGATTGAACTATTTTAAGTTATTCTTTGGAGATTTTAATGAGCAGAATTAGTAGAAGGTGTGAGATCAATACTCAATCTTATATGAATTTAACCTGCAGGTTAGGAGTTTTTGAGTTAAACGGAATTTTTTATTTTATTTGCAGGTTTTTATTCTTTATGAGGAGTAAAGTAAAATCACTTCATAAACCCAAGACACTGTTGAAAAGTTTGTTCATTCAAAGTCATCCGTGTAGGCTACGCCTAATATACACATTATAACATCTAATTATCGATGATGAATTTTGGTTATTATTAACAATCTTCCATGACATTGCCATTATTCAACGTGCAAATACGAACATTCATATCATAGTAACTCGATAAGTATTATTAATTTGTATTTAATTGTTGAATTTGCTCTTTGTAAAATTATTTTTTTTAATTCACAATGGATATGTTTGAAAATTGTATATCGTTTGTTATTCTTTTATTTTTGTAACTGTGAACATTCCAGATACTATATGATTACGTTGTTTTAGATATGAAGAGTTTATAATCAAACTGTTTGCGTTTTAAAAGTAACATATCAAAAGTTGTTGTAATTACATATCTTCATAAAATATCGATAAAAAATCCATTGTGAATTTACTGGTAAATTAGTTATAATTTAATAGGTGAGAAATAGAAACGCAATTCTTACCTGTAGTACTGTATCCTTTTCCTTTTATATATTTCGTCAACAAAGAAGGTCGGACTTAAAAAATATTATCTTGAATGTATCGGCCTGAGTATAGTACAAAATTTCTTCTAATACCTTTATTTAGATCTGTCTAAAAACGTTTAGCATTCGTGTTCATTGCGAATGACTGAACGCTACATGTGGATTTAGTGCAGTGGTAAATTTATTACTCTGTAATTGAAGTTGTTGAATTAGAAGGAGCATTAAAACCACTTTATTAAACATTTTGTGCAGCTTTTTGTGCAATTTATCATCGCTCATTCAAAATGGGGATTTGATGAACTGCACTGTAACAAAGAACAAAATCAGCAAGCCACTATGTATGCTTTTTAAAGGACAGTTCGATAAAAGACCATGTTCTTTGTTGTTATTAATTAGACTTGTTACATGACTTAAGTTTTTCGGAATTATTTATGGTACACGGTTGTACAGAAATCATTGATTCGCATTTAAATTTAGTGGTTGTCATTGTACTTATAAGTAAAGTCTGTTTACGTTAAGAATCGTATGACGTCAAACTTAGTAATTTCTTATAGCCAATATAAAATTAAATATTTTCTGTTACCATAATGTAATTGACCATAGTTGGTGTGGTTAACTTTTAGCCTTTAAATTCCCTCTAAAAACTCGCAATTCTACAAAAAAAAAGAACGCCAATAACTGAAATCTTGGGTTAGTTTTATAAGGAGTTTTTAGCGGGAATTTTAAAAAGTAGTACAGGTTAACTACGCCAACAAATCTGTTAGGATTATTTGAAATAACGCAGCATTCACTTTTAAATGAATAATTATATTTGAATCGCATGAACAAAAAAAAATATCTATCTAGTGACATTTGTATTACAACTAACTCTGTATTTCTACGTTGCCGGTTCTCCAAAATGTTCAAACCTTAACACTCCCACTTTGAACATTTATAAAAGACCTGGACCACTCGAACAAAAGTTTTGTTTTTCGGTACATACTGCCTTTGTTAGAATGTCAAGCAACCATATCTGCGGTGCCAATACTTTCCACAACGATATCGCCATCTTCTACTATTTCACGAATGGTGTTTGATATGTATGTGCTTATTTCGTGGTTTCAACGCGCACGTTCTTGCTAACTCGATCGCTGCTCGGTTATCACACATCAGCGGCATCGGATCGTTAACAAAATCTGGAACTATTTCTCGCAGCATTTTCTTATCCAAAGTAGCTTCTTGACATGCAAGCAGTCAAGGCCATATATTCTGCCTCACTAGTTGAGAGCGCTACTGTTTGCTGTTTCTTACTTGTCCACGAGATAGCGCCGCCACTCATTACAAAAACATTTCCACTTACGGATCGTCTTGATCTTTCGTCGTTCGCCCAGTCTGCATCAGAATATCCTACAACACCAGCCGGTGAATCACGACTATAAATTAATTTCTTGTTTATAGTTCCCTTTAAGTATCTATAAATTCTTTTTACGCATATAAAGTGATTCTTATTCGGGTTTTTATTGAATCGGCTGACCATATTCGTAGCATAACAGGTATCGGGTCTTGTAATCTGGCTCACATACATTAAGGACCCCGCCATTTCTTGATAAAGGGTTGGGAAACTAGTTCGGACTCATCATTTTCTAGCTTCGTACCCGGAACCAAAGGCGTCTTAACTGGATTACAATCAGTTAGATTAAAACGATTTAGAATAGATCGAATATATTCACTTTGACTAAGTGAAACTGTTCCTTTCTTCAAATCTTGTTTGATTTCGATTCCAAGAAACTTGTTTACTGGTCCTAAATCTTTCATATTGAATGATGATTTAATTGATCTTTTATCTCAGATAAAGTACGATCGGATCTTGACATTAGCAATAAGTCGTCGACATATACCGCAATAATAGCAAGTTCACTTCCAGTGTCTTTCGTATAAACGCACGGATCAGACTTGGACTTCTTGAAATCCAAATCCAATAGAACGTCATCTAATCGACGATTCCACTTGCGACCACTTTGTTTAAGCCCATAAATTGGTTTAAGCAATTTACAAATCAAATTCGGGTTATTTTCATCCTGAAACATTTCTGGTTGTCGCATAAAAATCTCGTCATACAAATTTATTTGTAGGTATGCAGTGGTGACATCCAAATGATGTATTTTCATATTTAATTTTGCTGCCAGTGAAAACAACAAACGAACACTGCTGTGGCGAATTACAGGTGAGTAAGTTTCCTCATAATCTGTTCCATGAATTTGTCCACATCCTTTTTACCACTAGTCTAGCTTTGAAGCGTTCAGCTTCTCCATCATCTCCTAATTTGGTTTTGTAAACCCATTTACTATTTAGTATTTTTCTATTACCAGGTGGTTCCACTAATATCCTAGTTTTATTTTGTTGGAAGGATTGGTATTCTTCATTCATTGCTGACTCCAATTTGTCTTTATTTGGTCCATTTTAAAGCCTCCTCAACTGTTCCAGGATCTTCAGCAACATAGGTGACAAAATCATCCCATCGTTTCTGTTTCGGAATTCTAGATGATCTGCGAACCTCTCCCAATTCTTCAATATTTTCACCAACATTTGCTTGGTAATCGGAATCATCGTCAGGTCGGAATCATCTCCCACTGAGTCGGAACTCCCTCTTCGTTTTCAGAGACTTGGTTAAACTCTTCATGTGGAACTACCATTTCTTGTTCTTCTTCAGTGAGCACTTGAGGATTGTTCATCGGCACATTAAACAAGACTTCCAAGTATTTATTCTCTTTCATTTGTTTATTTTTAAATTTCGTCCAGTCAAAATTTTCGTTTAAAAATCTGACATCTCTATCTGATAATTAACTATTTTCATCTTCACACCATATAACGAAACCGCTTTTTGATGTTTGACTGTACCCTATAAACATGCCGTGTTTGGATCTTGGTTGGAACTTAGTTTAATTTAGTATTTTATTTAAAAGAATACCCTTTTCCAAAAGCTTGGAAATGAGTGACCACTGGTTTCTTTCCAGTCCAGACTTCATAAGGTATCCTAATGACTTAGATGCGCATCGATTTCGTATGTTATTTGCGGTCATTAGGGATGCGTGTACTGCTGGTCTGGACTGGAAAGAAAACAGTGGTCGCATTTCAAGCTGAAAGAGTATTCTTTAAATAAAGCTGCAAGTTCAACAGATCAGTGCTGATCAACGTTTCATGTATTGAGAAGATGAAAAGAAGTTGAATATCGGTAAGTATCGGGTACGAAACAATTTTGACTGGACGAAGGCAAAATAAACAAATCGAGTGCTGCGGAAGTCTTTTTATGTGTGATAGCTCTGAAGAACGAAGGCGAGCAGTTCCACGTAAAGTTTAACGAAGTGCGGCTGAAGAGAGTTCCGGCTTTCAGTGAGAAGACGATTCAGTCCATTACCAAGCAGGCGTGTTGAGGCCAATGGCCGAAGAATTGGGAAAATTCGCAGGCTCTTTGAAACTTCGAAGCAAACTGAGACTGACACGATACTATATTGCTGAAGATCTGAGGCACGAACGAGAGAAGGCTTTAAATGGACCCGAAACTAAAGGCAAATTGAAGTCAGCGAGGCTGCCAATCCTTCCAACAAAGCATAAAACAGGATAACCGAATGAGTACACAACAACCTAGAAAAATACTAAGCAAATGGTTTAAAAGCAGGTAGAGATGATAACTGAGCGCTTTCAAGCAGGCTGAACAAAGAATGTGAACGAAACCATGGAGCTGAAAACACTCACCACATATTCATACAGCGCAGTATTCATTGTTATTTTCGCAGCAGCGCAAGAAACAAACTGTAATACATCGACTGAATGCCACTACACTACAAATAGCGAACACATGCGACGGCAAAAATATTTCAGAAGTTAAACCCGCGAAACGAACCCCTCAACCCCAAGCTGCAGTGGAGCTGTCGGTGATGACGTTCAATGAACTGAATTTCAAATCAGAAATCGTGCATTTACAGCTTTGGAAACCAACACTGTATTGTACGGCATATGACTTATTGCCAGATCCCGTCGTACACATATCACGAGATAAAGATCAATTAAAATCGTCATTCAATATGAAGATTTTAGGTTTCCGGGCTGTAAGGTGAAAATCAACAATTTGAAAGAAAGGAGACACCGCGGTCAAGCGAACATATTCGATCTGTTCTGTCGTTTTGGCTCTAACGATTGTAATCCGGGCCAAGGCTATAACTTTGTTCGAAAATGACCGAGTCGAACGAACAACCGCTGTCAGGCCAGGCCGAACCCGGCTACCTGGTATGCTGCAGTATGTCGGCCGATTCGGCGAGCCAAACTAAATATGCGTAGAAGTCTTTATGAATAGCAAGGGAACTATAAACGGAAATGCAACTGTTGAGGGTGATGCGATGCGAACGGGCGACTTTGAAGATCGGAACGTCCGTAAGTGGAGAATATTTTTTGTAATGATGGCGGCATATGTGGACGAAGCAGAGGCGGCAGGCTGGCGCTCTCCTTTGGGCGGGAGCAGGCTATATGGCCTTTGACGGCTGCATGTCAGAAAAATGCTGCAGCATGGACCAGCCTGACAACGTCCACGATATCAACGATATTGCTAAACGTGCGCGTGCTTCTAGGCTGCTACATATATCAAGCACCGACTAAATAATGTAGAAAATAATATTGGCTTTGGAAATAATTGCTATTTATTGTAAAAACGTATACCGAAAAACTGTTCAGTGGTCGATCTTTATAAATGTTCAGAGTGGAAGTGTTAATTGTATTTTGAAACCCTTTAACGCTAAGCTACGAGTTAGTGGCTGCAAACAAATGCGCGAATATTTTTATTTATCCGTTCATCTATGGTATTCATTTAAAGGAATCTTTGATCTCAAGCCAAATCTGGCACAATTTGTTGGCGTATTAACTGTGCTACTTTAAAATTCCGCTAAAAACTCCTTATAAAACCCAGACTCGGTCGATAACGTTCTTTTTGCCAGAATACTGGTTTTAGGAGTGCTAAAGATTAACCACACCAACTATGATCAATTTATTATGGTAACGAAAATATTTAATTACATTGGCTATACTAAGTTTGACGATCATGCGATTCTTAACATCAAGCAGAGCTTTACTACTAAAGTACAATGACAACCACTCTAAATTAAATGCGAATCAACTGATAAACACACCTGTATATATAATTCCGAAAAATACAATTGTAACAACAAGAAACATGATCTTTATCGAGCTGTCATATACATAATGGCTTTGCTGACACGTTGCTTTGTTACAGTGCAGTACATCATCCCATTTGAGTGAGCGATAATTGCAAGCTTTGCACAAATGTTTAACAAAGTGACTCCTTCAACAACCTATTACAAATAATAAATTACCACTACACTAAATCCACATGTAGCATTCAATCATTCGCAATAATTACGAAATGCTAAACTTTACATTTTAAACAGATACGTGAAAAAATTTTACTATATTGACAGAAATATAAAAGGAAAGAATTTAGTAAGGCTCATTCTATACACCTAATAAACCCATAACTGAACACAGCAAGTGTCGTTTTTTTATCGATATGAAGATATGTGAGCCGCAACTTTATTATGTTACAAAAAAACACCAAACGACAAGCTTCGCCAGCACTGGTATCTGGAATATTCACGAACCTATAAAGAATAACCTATTTTCAAGCATACTTCCGTAAAAAATAATTTTTACAAAGTAATTCAACAATTAAATACAAATTAATAATACTATCGGCGAGATTACTATGATGTGAATAATTCATGTTGACAGTGTAACAAATACATGGAAAAAGTGGTAATAATAACCAAAATTCATCATCGGCTGGTGAATGTTCCTGTGTGTATTGAGCAGCAGCCTACACACGAATGACTTGAATGAGGCAAACTTTTCAACAGTCAATCTTGATTTATGAAGTGATTTTGCACACTCTATGTAAAGAAGATAAAACCTGCAAAAATAAAATAAAAATTCGTTTAAAACTCTAAACTGCGGGGTTAAATTCATATAAAGACCAGTATTGATCTCCACACCTACTAATGCGCTCATTAAAATCTCCAAAGAAGCCAACTTAAAATAATTCAATCAAGCTTATTTCGCCAAACCAGTCGAGGAATACACGACCGCCTCTATGTCTACATAAAAGGGCGGCTATTTTCGCCAAGCTCTGGCGACCTGGCCTCTTAGTACAGGAAGCGAGACACTGCAATTAGCCTTAACGATGTCTGGGAGGGGAACGCAGCTTTACACTAAGTATCTTGATTTAGTGAAGCTGTGTTTCATTTTAGACTGCAAGCTGCAGTGAATGTTCAAATGCAAAAACTGCCTTAACCTCTGCAGCTCTCAATGCCTGTGAACTTCAGTACATGCGCTCTAATCGACCTTTCTGCTGCACTCAGCGGTAGCTAAACTTGCTTTTGTATCGTGTGGTACCGGAATGCGAGATGAAGGAACGCTCCTGCAACCATCATTCTTGACGCCAAAGCAGTAGCAAATCATCTTCAACTCTGCTCGACCAGTTCCTCATCTACCAGCATGAAACTGTGTCTTTCCCTTTCTGGAAGCGACGGCGTAATCGGCTTTATTGCTCGTGTTAAATGGCCGGGAAAAAACCTCAGCTCGACTTCGGCCATATGACTAGCTTGCGGTGCTGCTCGCTATGCTGGAGAAGTGCCACCAGGCTTCTGCATCCTTCTTAGGAAAACAGCTGCCTACGCGGAGAAGTGTTTACGAAAATAACGTTTACTCTTAAACTTATTACGCAAAGCACAGCAAAATCGCGAACATCTTCTACAACAACGGCGCAATACATCGAAGACAACCGATAATTTGAGCCTTTGTTAAGCGACCGGCTCGCGCTGCGACGCATATCAGAATTAAGCATTTCCGCCTGTAGGAATGACGTTTGCGAGATTACGCAGCGTTGTTTGCGCTTCGGCAGCCTGGAGGGCCGGCAACAGCGTTGAGGGCTAGCGCCATGCCAGAAATAAATACAAATACGTCTCGAACGGCTACGAACGCGGTTCTATGTTAGATCACTCCAACTGCGACTCTAGCGTGAGAGGCTTGCAAAGCTATCGACAGCTGCAATCCCGAAGGCTTTTCGCGTCGCGCGACTAAACTTTGTCACGCTTTGAAAATACGCTACCGACTCAGCAAATGACCGCAGATTAAATCGTTTCGGGTAAACGCCGACACAAAAATATCGCTATACGCAACCAAACTGGCATGTTTATTAGCAATTTAATTCGAGGACGAAACCCTTTCGACATACTCCGCACGACCACGTATACTGGCTAGTACCACTCTGAAATTATTCTTTAAAATATTTTATTATTCTCTACTGTATTCATTTGTCTATAATATTTGGTTATAGTCGCTCACTATTTAAATATTCCTTCAGAATTTCCAGCGCAGTACTCAACGCTTTTCTGATGATAAACAATTGACCGAACTTAATCCTGCACTATCTACTATGCTAACTGTATTGGCCTCTCAACAACATCTTCAGAAATCTCCATTTATCTATTTCAGTATTAAGAAAGAGAGCACCTGCCCAGTAAAGTATGGTATTTGTAGGGAAAGGAAAACTTAACAGCAAAAAATGCAAAGTGATCCGTCTGATTCTATCAGAAAGTAATCTGATATTTACAAATCTAACAGCTTTCCCAACGCCATAATATTTGCATTTCTAAAATACATCACCGACCCTTTCCCAAAAAACCATACCTAATTAGTAAGAAGGAAAACTATATTCGGGAACAATGACTAAATGATTAATTTAATATTGAATACGCAATGAGGGCCGAGACGTGCAAAAGCTGAAAGAAACCACAACTAAGACTTAAAAATTGCATTTTATCCATATTGTTATAAACAGCATCGGAATGACCCAATTAGACACTTTCAACTATCGCAAAAACAAACACATGGCACGAAATCGGCTCTGAAAGACAGAAACACCGAGACTAGAATGACTTATAATACAATCACACAAATCCCGTTTTGAAAATGTTCTTATATTACAGATAGCTAAGAATGACAGTGTGTAAGACTGAGATGGTGACTTGTTAAGTCTTTGCTCCCGCCAGGAAATGGCGTCTTGCTCGAGCCACATGTCCTGTTTTGACAATATCTGGACGGATCTAACACGGTCTTTAAAAACTTTGCGTGCTATGCTTCACTGCCTTAAGCAGGTGATTTAAGGTAACATCTGCACTAGTACTGCAACAACACTACAAATAAGTAATTTTTTCTCAAAAACTATTAAATACAACATTTATCTATTTTAATGCAAAAGGTAACTTGATTTAACTTTCACTATAAAACTTCACATTTATAAAATATAAGTAACGAAGATTAAACTCAATATGTTATTTCAGTATACCATTAGCTAAATCTAATTACCGTTAATTGTAAAAAATATGTCAGAAGTACCTACATTTAAAATATCGCCAATAAAATGAAATATGAAACCAAAACTGTTTCCATCTCTGTGAATCGACGATTATCATCTTAGAAACAACTTTCTGAAAAACTGCTGGAGGCCAGTTTTAAGCCTGGTGTGTTTCCATAGTGAACCAAGATTAACTTTAACATTATGTTTAAAAGCCAACGAGGTAACATGCGAAGAAGCAAACAAACCGAATAAACACTAAGTTGATGCGAAAATAGACAGTAATGACAAAATATTGTACTAGCTGTGGATTAGGCTCAAATGTTCGAGAATAGTCCGCTCTTATTCAATACAACACCGGACACATAAATGAAGCCCACATAGACTCATTGACTTACTAGGCTCTGGTCTTTTTTCACCTCCAAGTTAATTTTATGTCCGGGTAATCTGCTGAAGCTGCGACGCTCAATGATTTGAGTGGCTCGCGGTAACCGACTGATAAGGGTGGCTGGAGGTGAAAAACCAGACATAAACATACTGACTTCAAAAAGTACGCACGGGTGTTGTTTATTTTAATGAGAGCCCTTTCAGGAAACGTATTTTCGATAGGCAAAGTGATGATAAGAACCCAAAAACAAAAAACAAAAGCAAAAAGATTTTCAATAATTGCTTCGCCACAGATTGTAATGCGCTCTCGTAACGTGGCATGCTTATCCAATCAGTGATCTACAACCGCGTATTATCGAAGCACAACTAATCCGGTGCTAAAAGATCGTGTAAGTAATACAGAAGGTGCGGTAAAAAATTGCAGTCTTACCAGTCTTATCCCATACATGTTGGCATTGATCAGCGACCGGCTGAAGCAACAGGAAGTTGTGGGCTTCCAAGCCGTGTTGTAACGCCCTTGTCGCTATGAGGGCCTCTGCGGAAAATGAAGTTTCGGCCTAGTATGAACCAACTGATTTGTAACAATACTGACCAACTGCGGTAAGAATTGTCGTCAATACGCCAAGGGTGATGCCTTTACTACGCCCTATCTGGTGAGAAAAAATGTTGGATTTTTACGTCCACACTCTGTTTCCCTCTACCTCACAGGCTACAATCAAAATCGAAAGGACTCATCACTAAACACAGTGATATTCTTTACGCTAAATACCCTTTGTTAACTCACTCTGTCTAAATGAACAATGAAGATGATAGCAAGGAAGACATAAAAATGGACGATATGAGCACATAAATCTGGCGATGGCTTGGGCTTGAGCATTGATCAATCGTACCTCATCAATCATTACAGTAATCGGAAAAATCATGCTCTTGTGGCTTAAGCTGCAAGCGACGTTAACTGCGATCGCCGAAGAACGTCAACGACGAGCACCTCTCGGGTATGTGGTAGCGCTCTGCCGTGGCGTTGATCTTCTTAGCGAAATCCCTTTATCTCGCTTACCAGCGGTCGTTCAAAAATCGCGGCAAGGTGACGATGGCCGGCATGCTGCCTTTTCGAGATTCAGTAATTGACGAGAAAGCTGGCAACAGTACAGAAGCGACATTTACTAAATCTTCCAAATTTGCGACGCATGTGCTATCGAAACAACAGGCAAAAAGCAAAAACTACTGACTAGATTTTATTCAGATTTTAATCATCACTTAGACTGACCAAAATGGGCGTTTCCTGAAATTCATTAAAATAAGTTCGATGTTACATTTGCAGATCAGCCTATTATTTATCTATGACTTAAACACCGTCAATATTGATACATAACACAAAGCACATTGAAACACTAAGAATTTCTCGAGCTTCCATGTCGTGAATAAATATTAATTGTTATTGACACTTTAAATGTAAGTTTGTTAAGGCTGTGGGAATCGCTACCTCAACACTAACTAAATCAACGATAATTAGAAGGTAATAATGGCTTGATACACTGGCGAGCTATGCGATATTATTTCGAGTTTTAATTTCGTTTTCTCACTGGAATTAGGAAGAGATATCAAAATCTTTGTTTTTGACACAGTGTTTCATTGGGTGAAAACACAGAGGCTTCTCTCGCTCTGCACTCGATTCCACTTATTCAGGGTGATCAAAATTAGTAACCACAAATTGATTTAAACTGTATAACTATATCAAAAAAGACTATTTAAATAAGTATTGTAAGTGTTGTATTTATACTACGGCAAGTAACAATGTATTCTGTTTCAAACTCATTTAAATCACCGCTTAAGAATGAACATGGCGTCAGGTCATTTACTCAGGTATCGAAAACCGCCTGAAACGCTCAACATATTGACTGATGCAACTGAAACGTTGTTGGAAACTGGAATCATATCGTTGTATCTGGTGTTTCGAAAAATCTGGAGCGCAGCTGCAATTATTTGCGCTCTCAACGACGGCTGGGATGTCCAGCTCACGCTCAGAACGGTGTAGCACAACAGCTCGCACGACGATTTGCTGGTGCGGCGAAATCCGCCGAGCCGACACACGAAGTTATTGGCGACTGACGCAAGCTTCAGGCACTTTCCGATGAAGACAGGGCAAGAGTATTTGAGCAAAAGAAACAAATGTCTCAGCTTAACTGTGTCCCATTAAAGCACCGAATTAGAACTCAGAGGCATGAATACGCTCCTGACTGATATAGAAAACTTAAAAATAATTTCCAGGAGTACCCCTTCAGCTGTGAGGCCCGCAAAGTGTACTTTTCGAGGGTACGGCCGCAGTACATATATATTAGTTTTAGTTACATGCACTAATATATAAAGAAAAGGATTATAATTATTTTCAAAGGGTCATAACAGGCTATAGTAACCGCAAAGAGAACAATTAGAAAAAAAATACATTAGGTAACAAAATCGTGATCTATTTCAATCGGCAGTAAAACTGTGAGTACACTACACTCGGTACAGAAAAAATTTTCGTTGACTTGAAAAAGTTTTAAATCAACCAAAAGTTGAACAAAATTAGGCGCTCTTAACGCTGCACCAAATCACTATTCATTGCTCTATGTCCTATCCTTTGTAAATCTACGGTATCAAAGTGAGCAAACTCCAAGAAGACATTGAGCTGATACCGTGATGTTTGTCTGTATGGTCCTGTAAAAGCCATTCTCAACGACTTGAATAACCACGAGGCGTCCGAAAAAATTTGGTTCAAACACTATCATCACCTGGCAAATATTTTGAGAAATGAAACCGCATTTTATATCGCAGTGAGCCATGAAATGGCGATTTTTAGACATTCGTAAAATCCATGTTTTTGCAGAGTGATGCAGAATAGCTGGACACAGTGTTTTTTTCATATAAGCTACTTTCAGCTCAGCAGCCGAAAAATTTTCAAATAGAAAGGAACCTCAATACAGTCAAAATAATATGTAAGCTATTCTCTTTGAAATATACTAATACTCTATACCTAAAATAAGGACTCTGTGAGTTTTATTTGTTTATTTAAGACTGTATTTTATATACAAAAAAACGAAAAAATACTTAAAATCAATCTACAAAACAGTGTTTCAGACAATGTTTGACATTTATTGAAAAGGCACATTGATTTATTTAAAGAATTATGTAACAACACAACTAAATGATCGACATAATTACAGGAAAGAATACGAAAAATAATTTCTTTCACATCAGCGTATAAACACGGTTCCAAGTCCCCTAACACGTAAGGCTCTTTTGTGAAAGCAAAAAGAGATCCACACTGCTAAGAATTAACACTGACTTTGATGTGCCTTGGCACACTACTATTACTAAGGAAGGCTACAGGAACTTTTCAAGGCCTGAAGTGAAGAAGAGTTGAGGTGCAAATCGATGAACTCTGAGCAAAATAAACACCGGTCACCATTTGTTGTTATTTCCGATGAGCTACGACTATAACTAACGATTTATTAATAAGCGCAGGCACAACTGCATTACTGGCTGCCGTTATCGGCATTTTGTATGAACTAACATGGACGATCGATAACTCAGGTGCTTTGAAGAGACGTGGAGGTGATCGCAACACGAGAATCTTTGGCCCTTTCGCAAATAATATCTCTTTCTAAAATTCGTCTAATACACTAGAAATAACTGCACCGCAAACATCTTATAATAATAAATACTGTAGTAACGGTGCTCCACTACGTAATCGACGTACAGAAGGCACTACAATTCAGGCTGACGACAATTCGTTCACCGAATCACAGTATATTTATAATTAAATGTGAGTGATCAGCATGAAAAGGCAAAAATTCTTTGGCACCAGCACCCTCGGTTCATTGAGAAACAAATCGAGCTTCAATTTCTAGATAGGCACAGGTTTGGGGTAAAATGATGCCACCACAGCACATTTGTTAGAGTAGCTATGATAATGTCCGTACAAATTTTAGTAGATACTGTCAGTACCTAAAGCCAATAAATATTTCTTTTATTTGAAAGAGTGATAGGCATCACTAGTGATAAGTTCTTCTTGACACCAGACAAAAAACTATTTATAGACACCAAATAACAGAAAATTTTTCATTCTCTAATATGAGTACTCATATTTCAAACTTTTACATTCTTTAAGTGACTCTGAACTCAAACCAACAAAGAAATATATTTGTTTTTGCAGAGCAAAAATACAGTCTTAAATATAAACCAAACTTTTACAGAAATACTATTTTAGGCGCAGAGGAAGTATCATGTATTTCAAAGAGGAGTAGAATTTGCTATTCATTAAAAAATACCTCTGTTTAATTCGTCGTCTCAAAATTCGAGCACTGAGTGTATGAAAAAAATTCAAACACTTGACTTTGAATACGATCTATGTTCAAGCTTCTTTGTTTACTGATTTCTTTTTCAGTACTACAAAATTAAAAGTCGAGCTATCTCAAAAAATGTTATTTTAGAGAACATTTACTGCAATAAAAACTATTCCCAGAATTTAAATATAAAGAACTATCAATATATGCAGGGAATATTAACAAAATAATCGATACTAAACTATATCTAAAACTATAAGTAACTTTATAAATCAAGAAATCAAAAAATCAAATACTGTGACCACGATGCCAAGGAAGCTATGAATTGAGCGTGCGGCACACAAGAACATGGAATTGAAAGAATCAATAATGTGACAATTGTGTGTTATGTATTGCAGAGTAGGATTTTATACATGGCGGCCCCGTGTGCGTGGAAAGGGTTGAAAAAAACTTTCGTAAATCGAGCTGCACATTTAAAGTGCGTTTGCCTACCATAAAACCCGACATACAAGATTATGTTTTAAATGGAACCACCCATCTTCAGTATTTTAATTCCTTGAAAGCTCTGTGACACTTATGCATTGTACATATTGTCAAAATCAGGGTTTTCACGTCTGCACCGGAAAATGACGTTTCAAGAGTAAATAACAAGATTATTGCAGACTTTATCAATTGTATTTCATACAATATACGTACATGTGCTAACTAAGCAGTTTTCACCTTTTTCTAACACTGCTAAGCACAGTAATCAATATAAAATAATTCTCTAGAATAAATTGATAACTAGATTTTCAAATGGTATACCTATTTTTTATGTGCCGTTGAGCATTAGGAATTATACTAAACTTTCTAATGACAAGGTTGTAGGTATCTATCTTGCAGATTTACAAATTTAGTAAGAATACGGCTACATCGGCTTACGAACTACGTTCAACGGCAAAGCTAAACTGAAAAAATCGAGACCCATCCCATGGCTCAGAAATTGTAATCACACTTTATGGAGCACCTATACGAAAATATTCATTGTTTGCACTATACATGCAGACACACATTTGGCTGTCGCGAATGTTTAAGACAAAATAGTGAGAACTAAAGAGTTCAAGCACCTTCATAAATAAACCTCATTCTTACGTGGTACTGAAGACACAGCTGCCCCAAATTTGTTGACTCCTCCCAGGCGACGACAAACTGACAGACATGCAGACCAGCAAACACAAGCTTAATGTAAATGCAAGTGAAAGATTTCAGCGAAAATCTCAAAATATTTGATATTAAACAGAAAAAGCCAGAGCTAACAAGGAAATTAATATGTGCACAGAAATAAGCAAAACAATAATTCAAATGACTTAATAAACTATAAATAAGGTAAAATAACAAAACAAAACACTGCAAAGCAAGTACACGAGATCTGGCTTTATTCGATCAAACTACGTAGCAACAATTCGAAACGCGCAATGGCAAATCGAGATAAATAGGGTATTGCGAGAAGCCACTATAAGCAGCACGAAATACGGCACCATATCAACAACATCTAGCAGCTTATCGACCTGACCTCGCAATATCGCGAGTAAATACAACGACTAAATAGTAAATCTAAGCATAACTGCACGGCAACGCACGGCTAATGCGGTTGGCAAACCATACTCATTTAACTGTAGCAAGTAACAGCGGATGATCCCGGTGTGTCGTTTCTAAACTGTGATTTATAATACGGAACTTGTGTCGTCGCTCTCTCCCCAAGATGATGAAGGCTGGTAATTCACACGACGTGTAAAAAAAGCGGCAAATGATACGCCTGGCTTTGCTCATGCCTGCTATGCGCCAACGCACGAAGAAGCACGCCGGCTGTGCAATCTTCGGTTGTGACGGTAGAACGGCTCCTGGCATGACGGCGATGCAATCTTGCCTTCTACTTTGCGGCGGTGAGGGCACGCTCTAAAGAACTGCAGGATGAAAGCGAGACTAACGCTTCGGCTGCGCTCTGAGAAGAGCTCACGTCCCAGTGTCATTAACTCTGAAACTAACAGCAGCAATAAGCGTTAGCTTTCCAGTATTTTAGTACTGGTTGAACGTCAGCACTGCGCTGCATATATGCGATACCGCGGCTGTCTAACGAGAAGACAGTGATCAGATCTGGCAGACCAAGCGTTCCATTATCTGATAATTGAGCTCCCTTCTGGTACGGTAAGTCGCCGAAAATTTCTTTCCGAAACATACTGTCTGCATTGCATGCTTCAGATTCCCGCATCTTTGTTACCCTTTCGATGATCTGCTGACACGATGTAAACACAATTCGTGATCCTTCAACCATTCTGTTCAGTTCGCAGTGATAACGTAAGTATATTTCAGTAATCGCGTTGTGTTAAGCATTTCTGAAATCAATGTCAGCTATTACAAAGCTTTAAAACAAGTAACAGGTATTTAAAACGAGCAACGATGAAGATGGCAAGCTCAGAATTGCGCTGTTTCAGGAAGGGGAAGCAGACAGATGTGCATTATTTACCTGCTGTGTATCTAGAACGGATCGAGAAAATCTAGCTTTACAGAAGTACTTTCATACGGTAATGGATTTAAGGGTTGAGAGAGGCAAACATCCTGTATCTCAAGAATTTTAAACATCAGGCCCTAATGTTTTATGCCATCCCACATGTGTAATTAAAACGGAGAGGGTTCGATCGCGATGTATTTTAAATTTATCTATACAAACCTTTAGGCCTTTTTTGAAACTGTTTCGAACACGACCTTTTGACATTTTTGCATATTGGGCTCGATTTCGAGTTCTACGTGTTAAGGTTTACGCAATTTTCAAGCCGGTGTTGAAAGAAACGACGGAGTAATTGGTGCCTAAAATATAAAGGTCCGAAGGAAGAAATTTTACAATTGTGAAAGTTGCAACATAAATTCATTCGCCAGAAAATACCCGAAAACGACGGAAACCTCCCGCTATTCGTTATAACCACAATTGTTTGTCATACATAGGCGCAATAATAATAATGCCAATCACCTAATGCTGCTATGTGCAGATGTTGAGGCAAATGATGAGGCTATAAATATGCAGCGAACATGTGTGCAATACGCGTCAATTATATGAGCAAGGTGGCAAAACATTTGCACATATTTCAACTTCACAATTACGAGGCTGTGACACAAGCACGTTCGCCGCTAATACTCCGTCGTTTTCGATTCAAAAATATTCAAAAGCAAAAAGCAAGAGACTCGAAAGAGTCAAAAAACGTTAAATTGTATGGATACAAATTTAAAAACCTATCCAGTGGTCGAATTTTCCGTTAAGCCCACATGAGACTGCATAAATACACCAAAAAAACTGGAAAGTACAAAATGCGACAGTTGCAAGGTACTGTGGAGTGAAAATGCCATAGAGTGTGCAGCTGGTGTTGCTGTGTTTTCGAAGTTGAGCAACGCATTTGAAGGAAACTGCTCTGCCGAGTGTCTGCTCAGTTGACTACTTGAGGACCAAAGCAGAGATTCGAGAAGGCTCGCTGTGGATTTGGCGTTTGGCTGGAAGATAAGAGATTAGTTGGGCACAAGCAATGCAACAAAGTTAGCTCCCAGGAGTATTTAGAAATAAGCCAGCGGAAAGGCATTCGGTAACTGTCTCAAAGAGTACCACTAAGACACCTTTGTGCACCGTACAGCTGGATGAAAATTATGGCTACCCTGTTGCAGGCCTTAATAGCAGTTGTATTTGGCTAGTTATAGGTACTATATCTGCTAACAGATCGTAAATATAATTTCTCTCTTGCACAATAGATACGATAACAAAAAAGTCAAAGATGTGATACCAAGTTCGCACAGGTATACATGTATTCTGAGAATTTACTATCACCATCCAAATGATAACAGTTCAAGAGCCAGTATTCTTCCATAGTGACGGCAAAGATAACCATTCGTTTGAACACAAGCAATGAGGCCCAGTGAGGGTGCATAAATATTATAGACCCATGAAGCTGGCTTCTCAGACAGTAGCAAAACTAAGTGAATTGTATCTTGCTGGGCCAAAGAATCTTTTGAAAGAAAAGTAATTCATTGAAATGTACAAGAGACTGTTACATGGACAGACACACAAGGATCTTTGCGGATTTGTGTATATGTATCCCCCAGGGTCTACCACGGGAACCGTTCGTGCTGGCCCTGGGGTTCACTACTATTTATGAAGATTTTAAGACTTTTCGGAGTTGAAACTCAATCGCAGCCTACTTCTAGACCTAAATATTTCCGTTGTTGGCTCGAGAAGAAACTGAAAGTTGCCATCAGCATACCTGTAAGGGTAAATCAAAGCACCCTATGTTGCTCTGCCTATCGTCGGCTTTGTTTTCGGTGATAACGATTTCCCTAACAGAAATTGTGTTTTTTGGGAAGGGAACACAATAACCTGACCTGCTCTCTGTAACAACCCCATGACTCTGGCAGCAGCTAAACCATGGGAACTACTAAACCTACGCGGCACCTAATCGCCCAGTGCCAAAAGCAAGCTTCAAACACAAAAAGTCATTTCGAAACTGCCTTCCATATTTTACATATTTACACGACTATTCATTTACGCCTCGATATACTATAGGTATCTTCTATCTAATTTCCCGTTTAGCGGTTTTATGGTATTGGCGTTTTTTATCGAAATATTGGTAAACTTCAGACTATGCGATTTGTCTCGTGAGCTCAAAGTTTGAGCAAGCAGTTCAATACTGCAGTATTTTAAATTTATTCTGCATCCTGTGGCAAAATGAGAAAATACTTAGCGAAACTATGAGGCTATTTAATGAACGGAAAGAAAACATCTAATCTAGTACCAAAAGTAAATTTAGAAAATGAAGTCATATTTTTAAGCTGCGAAGTGATGCAACAAAAACTTTACACAAAACCTGAAGCATGAGAAGACAATAATAAGTATTAACAGCTAGCCACCTGTCGTCGGAGTTCGATAATCTTCAGAGGCACTGGACCAGTACTAGCTAAATCACGAACGAAAAAGTTCGTATTGTGAAGATGTTTTATTAAAAATTCAGAAGACGAAGAGGCACTTTTATCTGTTGACACAGACAAAAAACTTTCCAGGAACATGTTGTGTTCTGTAAGCACAAATAATTTAAAAATGATCTACGAGGAATTTACGTAAATAAGCAGAAGTAGCAAGAACTTTGAAGGGCCGGTTACAATTTCAACTTCGGAAACTTTACCTCCAGTACTAGATCGAGTGAGAGTACGCAGTACTGCCCTATGCCAGAGAGGTATCGAGAGGTGAAAATGTTTGAAGACCGTAGTTTGGACATGATGACACTGTTCCCCGTTATAGCAAAACTATGCTTGGTTTATTGGTTTTAATATTTCTATATGCGTAGGTAAATCGTTATCTAAATAAAAGCATACGGTATTCATTTGGCAAACTATGTTGGCTTTTTCAGCTTGCCACTAATGAGCACCCTTTACAAATATAGTAAACCCACTTATATTTTACTTGCTGTTTTTAATATGGAGAGGTTTTATGTTTAAGAAGGCAAAAAGATGGGCTAATAGCTACCCCTTCCCAAAATACAAAATTGATAAGCAATAACGAAAAATGACAAGCTATAGAATGGCTTAGCTACAGTGCATTGTAAATGGGCTGTCCAAAAAATACAGTAATACCACATGCTGTTTAATTAACAAGCGATGGCATTCGGAAGTTGCTCTGGCGCATCAGAAAATATTTAGAATAAAAGGAAGGCATGAACATTCTTAACTTGCGAAGAACAGAATAAAATAATGAGAACCTATCAGCTTTTCCAATAATTTGGGACTAAGATGGCAAACCCTAATATTCAGAACAAAACGTCATAACAATTATCTTTTAGTATCATGTGAAAGATAGATGCTAGAGATTACTTGTCATCAGTAATGAAATGAATACGACGTATATGTTGATTCTATAAACGACAAAACTGTGCTTATTAATCAGTAAGAGCAAGTACTAACGAATTCTTAACACAGATATTAATACCTGCCGTCTTTCTTTCGTCTTCCGCGTAACTGCAGCATAGAGAAACATGGCTTCGAGTGCTAATTGATCCAAGCATGCCATGCGACCAGATGCAAAAGCTTGGCAAATAGTATCGCACTGTAACTCTTTGAGACCCGCTGGTCTAACTAGAATTCAGGTAGAACTTTCTAAGCTCTCTAGGCTGGGTCGACACCAAAATTATCCGCCAGATCGGAGTCTAGAAAGTAAGCGGAATACGCTCAGTTTTCTCTATTGACTGCGCAGCTTGTATCAGCTACGAGAATGTGTTGATTTTATGATTCAACAACCTGCAACAGTAATAACAGGTTGTTGTATTAATAATTGAATGAAATGCACTGGTATGCTGTTTTTATCGACTGGAAATAATTCGTTGCATTAATTGTTGGAAGGCCTCAACTCGCGGCTGAGTTCAGCATGCTTTTGCTTCGCGGTGGGCTACGCACGACCAGCCAAACGCCGCCTGCTAATCGAGATGCCATCCTCGGCCATGACTCAGACGTTTCGCGACCGAAACAACGCTTTTTCTACTGCACGCAACGATCGCGTCGTAGCGATCAGTTGTTTTCGCTTTACTTATAAGGAGAAGCTTTGTATGTTTATTTTAACGTTAAATAATCATATAAAGATGGATCAAGTTTGGCATGGATTGACTGGGTTGATGACCTTAGATGATCGCGCAGATCCAGTAAAAGGTGTAAGTATGCATAATGCATCGCCCATCTGCGGAACTGCGATGACGAAGTGAGCTTATATTTATCCAATGTTTTAATTTAATATAAGGTTAGAGAAAATATAGATATAATCTTAAAGTATTTAAAAAAGATTAATTCATGTTTTGATTATAGTTACAACAAGTTAAATGTTATAATCTGAAGCAAATAGACATAATTACGAAAAGTAATTGAACAGTAAGGTGACTTGTTATAATCATCAGTTACGTTTGTGTTTGTGTTTACAGACGTCCTTGAAATACACAAACACAATTTAAAGAAAAGATCCAACATTTACATAAACGTTATGTAAAATAGAAATGCGCAAACTCGCACACTGCTCACATATATGATTTCTACAAAGCTGCAGTACTCTTATTTAACAAATGGTGGTACCAACAAACGAAGTAACTCCTTCATTAACAGCAAAGGTGCTAAGATGAGCGAAATAATCGACGTGTTTTATTTCGTAATTTCACCTGAAACACAGCAAAGCACATTTTCAGTTATTCCTGCCTTACACACAATGCTGAAAAGCATCTACTATGCGGTAAAACCAGGCTATATGCGGTAAAGTAGTGGCTGATTTGTCTGCTATTTGGGAACGTTTTAAAAATAAACTAAGTATAAAATCCGAAATTGATTTTCAAAAATTTACTTTACACCATACTTGACTCGATAATGACAAGTGGATTGCAGGGTATTTCAGTAACTATTACTGTTAGGCAAACTGTTCACGTAGTATTAGGCCAACTTTTTTGAGACAAATTAAACAGCGGAAACAAAGAACTGCTTTGTTTTGACAGATATGCTGTGTTTGTGTTTTAAATTATTGCATCGCCTCTGCTAAAAAGTGCAAACTAACAAATTCGTTTGTAATTCCTGGGAACCTTCTATAAACTATACTATATTGAAAAGCAGAAAATAAGGATTTTAATAATCAAGAACTATGGTTTCCATTAAAAAAAACTAAGTTTATGTGGCATTTCGACTATTGGTGACCAAAGTTAAAAAATTGACTACTCCATTTGATTCTACGCTAAAAACTGCAGCATCTTCCGCTCTCCGGAATTTTATCAACAGATATGGAACCTATCGAAATTTGGAAAAATTCAAGTTTGAATCCCTGCATCAAAATGAAGATAGCAAATTTTGTTTCGCTGTTTAATTTATCTCAAAGTTGGCCTAATGGCTACGTGAATAGTTTTTGCTCTAACAGTAATAGTTGCCGAAATGCCCTGCAATCCTATCGAAATCGGTCCACCCGTACAGAATAAAGACGCATTTAATTTTTTATTGATGGCACCATCTACACGTCAGTTAAACAAATGAACTAACATATTAGGTGATGTATGTCAAAATTGATAAACAGCCAGGCCTACTTAAAATCAGTAGGAATAATTTTGTTTTTACTTTGATGAAGATCGTCAAAAATATTATTCAAATTTTGTTATTAAAGTGATTTTACGGCGTCCAGCTAATGAGGACTCGCCATTCGGGCGGTTATTTAATAATACAAGTTAAACCATAATTATAACCCAGTTTATGTGGGAGTAACTTTAGATACGTTTTTAATTAAAAATATCATTTAGAAAAAGTCAAACAAGGTTCGGTATTTTCAACTTTTTATAAAATGTATAGACGTTCGCCAGTTGTAAAAATTTGTTTAAATCGCTGTGTAGTTTTAAAATGTGTGTTTCATTCAAACACTGAAAAGTGGCGCCGAAACAGTTCAATATAAGGTCTTCAGTATCGTGACGTCATTCCTTGTATAAATTACATAAAATAGTAAATTAGTGGTGTTTAATGTTAGTACTTAGTGTTGTTATACAGAGTGAAAGTGTTTTATGTCGTGTCGGATGTAAATAATGTATAAAGAACACTGTAAGTTAATAAAAATATATACAGTACATTTACTGTTAATATTCTTGTTTTGAATGTACGAATATATCCTTCATTGCCAATTTAACTTAATGGGATCCTGTAGTAAATATGAAGCACAAATTCATTTTGAAATAAAAAGTGTCTGCCTAATGTGAATTATGTATTACAATGGCATTACTTACGATGTAGCTTTTACACCTCAAATCTTCGCGGAATTGAATCGTTCGTCATTCTTAATAAAGTCCATCACCGTAAACATATGTAAAGATGGCAGGTTGTTCGAACAAGCCTTTACAAACTCTTCGATGTCGCCAATTATAAACACCGCTTTTAATTCCCATAAACATAAATATGACCACTGAATCAAGCGTAAACGTAAACAAACCACCATTTATACAAGTGTTGACGTCACGACCAATGGTAACGCGTTTAAAGAATGATTTTAAAAGACGGTGTTTTGAATATCTTTAAAATGAAAATATTTAATTCTGAACATAATATATATTTTTGTGGTACTGGGGTTTCCTTTTACGTTTATGACTAAACAATGATGTATAATTTTCTTAAATATAAATTTAATGAAAACACCCAATTAACAACGATTGATTTTATGTTTCTTGTAATTACACCATCGAACATTCGACGAAAAGCTACATTAAAACAAGAATGAGATAAATGCTAACTTAACAAAAACTTACCAATTTGAGAATGATATGTGAGAACCTTCCACTAAAAAGACTTAAATCTCGAAGTCTTGTATAGTTTGCAAGTCTACTTAAGTAAGGCTTTTTCTGAAGGTTGAAGAATGGAAAAAGGTATAGTCTTGAGTTGATGTTTTTAATAAACATCTCATTGATGATCCAACAATAAAAGTTCCTGACTTTGATCAAAAAAACTTTGGTCAAAAGTCGCATAAGAACAGGCCATTCAAAGCACAACTCTATGTTATTTAAATGGTGGTGCGATTTCTAATCAAATTGTGACTGTGGAAGCGAAACAGATACCATTGCACATATTGTAGCAGGATAGTCAATTAACAGATTTTAAAGGAAGGTTTGTAAACATCATGAATTTAACGGATGGAGCTGAATTATGCTCACTTATATTAAAGGACATCTGAAGTTAAGCAATATTTTGTATTTTCGGTCCTGATTACCAGTTTTTTCCATTTTTGTTTATGTTTCTTTAATCTACTATTTTTCGTCATTGTGTTGTGCTGTTATATTTTATGGTCTTATTTACATATAATGTTTACACTTAATAAATATTATTACATATGAATACTAACATTTGAAAATATTGGTTGAACCTCTAGAAACCAAGAGAAAAAATCATGCATTTATTTTCACAGGATCAAAAGTAGTGAATTTCTTAGAGGCCTCTGTAAATAATTTTCGCATTAAATGTTGCATATTGCAGTGAATGTGCAAGATCATAATAGGTAATGTATAGATGTACCAAAAAGATATACAGGTATGAGCCACTACCAACGAATTATTCTGTAGCACTAAAACGACAAATAATGTAAGAAATTTTAAGGCATACATATATCAAGATTATTTGAAACCCCATTTTAAAAATATTTTCGATTGTACAGGGTGCTCCAGAAACACGTTCTATATCAAAATTGGGTAATTTTAAATGGAACACCTGGTATTTTTTTCTATTTTTGAATTGTAGGATGAAAAAATAATATATTCTTGTTAACATGTTCCTATACCTACTTACTTTCGTTTCTAAGATAAATCGATTTTACCTGATTTGGACCACTCCAAAAATGCCATAACTTCAAGGTAAATAAGAACAAGAAATTTTGTTTTTACGTCACCTTACTAGAACCTAACATCCCTTTTGCAATATTAACTATTATGTTATGATGTACAGAGTGTTTAAATACTACCGCATAACGCTAACGACTTAAAACTTAAATAACTTGCTTAACTTAAATGGAACACCCTGTATTTCTGTAGCCTGTTGGTATCAGGAATAGTTACCTTTCAATTGGTATTAGGGTTACCAACCTCTAACTCTGATAGTTTTCGAGATATTTTAAAATTTGGGAGTTTAACAATTTGCAATTTACTGGAATTTACCTGTGGGATATCAGTAAAATGAACATTATCTTGCAAACATTTTTAATGTATAGGCCAATCAGCTTTAAATATTAACCTTAAAAATTTTTTTAGAACTAAATAACAGAAATGTGCTCATGACTTATGCCGGGCTCTAAGAGTCCAGTCGAAATCACGCCACCTGTCTGAACAAAAGCAACTCTAATTAGTTTTAACAAAAATCATTGTGACACTGTAAACATTGGTAGCTTTGTTAAAAAATTCTAAAAATAATGGTTTTCGAAATTAGTTAACAAGTTAAAGTTTGTCGATGTTTACAGTATGTTCGATTTTTGAAGTACCAAATAACGATTGCTGTTGTTAAACATTAGTAAATTGTGACCGGTGTGCGTAATTCGACTGACTCTTAAGCAGCGATACTATAAGCACATTTTGATTATTTTCTGAAAAAATAAATATTTAAGGTAAATATTTAAAACTGAAAGTTGCAAATAATGTCCATATTGGGATATTTCACAGGTAACTTAGACACAAGTACATCATAAATTGTTAAACTATCAAATTTTAATAAATCTCGATAACTATCAGAGTTAGGGGTTGGTAACCTACCGACTAAAAAATTAGTAATTAATTAATTCAACAAGCTACAAAAATGTAGAGATTGTTTAAGTTAAGCAAGAATTTATTTAGAGAAGTCGTTAGTCTTATGCGGTAGTATTAAAAACACCCTGTACATCATAACATAATAGTAAATATTGTAAAAGAAATGTTGAAGGCTCTTGAAGTGGTGTAAACCAAAGTTGCTTGTTCTTATTCATCTTAAAGTTATGCATTTTTGGAGGAATGTAAATCAATTAAAATCGATTTATCCCAAAAACGGAAGTAAGTAGGTATAGAGACATCTAAAGAACATTACATTATTTTTATCGTACAATTCAAAAATAGAAAAAATACAGGTGGTCCATTTAAAATAACCCAACGATATGTCACTTATTTCTAGAGCACCCTGTACAATCAAAAATATTTTAAAATATGGTTTCAAATAATCTTGACATATGTATGCCTTAAAATTTCCAACATTATTGTCGTTTTTATGCTATAGAATAATTCGTTGTTATGCTGCTCAACATAATGTCTAGTAGTAAGATATTAAAGGTTTCTTGTACGTTAAGAAGATATATTGATTGGTGTGCGTAGGTGATCGAGTGAAGTGAAAGTGGGGTAGAGACGCTCTCGGGCAGTAGAGAATGATGAACGTGTAGATTTTGAGTCCGTACATAAAACAATTCATACGCAAAAGTTAATTATTAAAAATAAGTGTTATGGTTATAAAATTAATTAACCCAGTTATTGAATATGGTTTCAAAGAACCAAAACAAAGCATCAGCACATCGTAGAAAAAGTCACGCATTGACTTGAAAAGTTGTAGTAAAGCTAAAAATAAAATAAAGTTATTGTGAAGAAAAAGCATAAACAATTTAAAACCTAAAGGAAAAGTGCTATAAGTAAGAAAAATTTGATAAAGCAGTCTAGAGTCAAGGGGTCACTACCGAAAAGCGGTTGAAGGTCGCACGTACACATCAAACATAAATTTACAAGGTTAAGTTAGGATATTTAGAGGTGTGTTAAATCTAAATAAAATTGTAACGAATTATTAATTGCGTAAAGTCGTGCACGAAACATTATATTTAGGATTATGTTCATATTTGTAAAATTACACGTTTGATTATTTTTCTATAAATTAAAATTTTGTTAAATCATAAACCACGTTGTTATTATTATTATAATTATTATAAGAATCCAAACCTTTGGGATATTGTAATTTAAATGATAACAATTAAAAAACAATAATTAAAGTCTCATGTTCACATTCCATATAAAATTATTTTATTAAACACAAAATGCAATCACCGCAATATATCAAAAACTATGACACATGTCTTGACAATATGATGGGGCTGATCATAAACTTTAATGCAGAATTCAGATATGGTGTTAATAGGGACATTCCATTTAAAAAACAAAGACGTCAATTTCCCGTATATCTAGAAATGCTGCCATTTTAAAAATACTTTAGTAGGACTTAAAGTAGTCCATTACGGCCATACCATCATTTCATATTGATGGAATTTCAGGAAGTCGATAACTTTCTAACCGACGGACTTCGTGGATCATCTTGTATATAAATTAATAAATTAAAGCAATTATTATTTAAAAAAATTCCAAAACCTATAATACTCTTCCCGAAAGTGTCATTTAGTTTTGCTCATTATATCCGAAAATTTATTCAAATATTCGCTTCATCGATTTTATACGAATTATTTTTGCTAAAAAACACAGGAGGAAGAGAATTGTAGAAATGTATTGAGTCACTTTCATATACATAATTAATGTTATTGACCACTTCTGCAATGGTGAAATATTAGTGATTGTAAAGGTCTACAATTTTCTCCGTATCACTAATACAAGTTTACAGACACCTATTGGTATTTTGCCAAAGTTACGCTAGAGCTGCTTATTCGATAAAAATCTTTATCTTAGAGTTTAGCAGCTCTTCTCTTTTATTAAAACAGATCCATGATATTTAAACTACAACACTTGTTCGTTCTAGTTTTACAAGCAATCCAAGAGTATTTAAGCAAGCTTTCCATCTACGTAGGTTCTTGTATACAGGTTGATTGTAAATTCAGGGCCACTTGATTTACTCGTTTATTAACCATGATAGACCAAAATTTTATTAAGAAAAGTTTTACAAGTAGGTATACAAGATGAGTATTTCCAAACTTTGCACAAAATGGCTGACTTCGGTTTAAGTGTAAAATGATATCAACTTTCGAATGGTATAATTAATCTTAGGAGGATGTAAAAACAAATATTGCACAACATCGGTCAGAATACGATTGTTAGTAGTCTTTAAAAACTATAAAACAGGTATAGCGTCACTAATCACTAAATCGAAATTTAACAGTAGTCGATCATCTAATTAATATTTTGCAACTCCTGGAAACAGAAAACAGCTAATATAAATATCTCTAACCAAACAACAAAAGAAAAAATAACTAATTTAACAAATGTTCAAAGTGCCCCCCATTTTGTTGTATACATAAGCGGCTTCTATTCTCAATACTTCTTTGTACATCTTGCAGCATTTCGGGTGTTATTTCATCGTATTCTGACCGTTGTGCACATTAGTTTTCTAGCTTCCTAAGATTAATTGTACCAATCGAAAGCATCTCTTTAGATTTTGAATAACAAATAACTAATTTATTTAGTAACTTTAGCGCTACATTTGTATTATAGTTTTTAAATAGAATTTATCGAAGAATCACTTTAGCCTATAAAATCCTACATGATTCATTTAAAAAAAATAAAAGTTGATATCATTTTCGACTTAAACCGGAAGTCACCCTATTTTGTGTAAAGTTTGGAAAGTACTTATCTTGTATACTTGTAAAACTTTTCTTCATAAACTTTTGTCTATCATAGATAATAAAGAGTAAATCAAGTGGCCCTGAATTTACAATCAACCTGTATATTATAAATATTAGCAAACCCTTTAGTGATTTCCGTTTTTGAATTGGTTTCGATTGGAATAGATCAGGCACCATACAAGATGTCACACTTTACCGATCATGGAAACCGGAAAAATACAAATGTGGTTGAAATGCGATATAATTCTTTTTAAATATTACTCATTGCAGAACCGCTTTTGACACTTATTCAGATTGACAACAATCCTCGCTTATTGAAATATTACAAATTACATTTGATTTCTTTTTTGTTTGCAAGCGTATAGTAAATATGTGAAGCTACAAACATTTTCATGGTGGTTGTATTATTTTATTGCTCACCCATTTCGCTGTAGTGGTACAAATAGACTCGCATGCAAATACAGTTTACCGCTCTACAATGTATGACAATCTATTACACAAACACAATAGCAAATTGCATGAATTCTTTTCAATATACTTTTAAGGTTAGCGATTTTTTAGATAGGTAAGTAGAACTTGGTAAGAATAATTATGATATAAATTCATGTATCTAGTTTTGTTCAATGCATACATACCTATAATAACTGTTTTAAAACAAATCGATTAAAAAAAAAAAAAACATAAACTCTCACAACTGTAACGTTATTGAAAATGTGAAACTGCATAATTATGTATGCTTAAAATGATGTTTCGTTGAATTTAATTGCTGTTGTGTAACCAATAAAAATAAATTACATTCGTGAATATTTCTAATGGTAACAAAATGTACTGAATATAGCGTAAGCTATGACAAATTCTATATTTATAAAAATTTTAAAATCTAATAAAAATATCGTTCAGTCATTTCTGTAACTAAGAGAAAACGAATAGATATTTAAAACATGATTTGGTTTAATTATAACATGAATTGTAAAGATAAGATATACGCATACATAGAACCCTCATATTATTTATGTATCGGTATTCAATGATATCAGATAAAGATTTTAAGAAAATTGTACATTAAATAATAGTGTATATAATTAGCCTCGAACGTATAGTTGAGTGGAAGGGTTAATTACATAATAACAGAAAGTAAAACGAATTCATAGTGTTGGTGAAGTAGAAAACAGTAAGATATTAATAGATTGGAAATTTCGTGTTCTTTGTTTTTATTCTGTTATTCGAAATACATAACACGTTTATCGTAATATTAGAAATTGCAATTTGCGAGTATTTTAATTGGGAATGAAAGAAGAATCTAGTAAAATGGTAAGCGGATCTAGACGAAGGCTGAGAAATCAGGTAATGTTCATTTTATTTTAATCAAACTGCGTTTTTTTGGAACAGCATAAATTAATTTTCCAAAATCAACTGAAACATGCTACAGGTACATATAAAGAATTATGACGAATTTTTTTTGCTGTTACCGATGTTACGTAATCTAATGATGTGTTTTATTTATACACATTACGAAATTTTAAAAGGTGGTTTATTCACTTGATTCAATGGCACTTTAATTTCAAGAGAAGATAATAGTATATTATGATACGAGTTTTATAAGAAGCATTTTGGCGCACGTAAGAGTAAGTGTGACAGAACACCTTATAAACGATATACCATACAAATTTTTTATATTTTGCCCCTTTAATTTTAGTTTTCCATTTAAAATTTCAAATTTAATGTACTCTGAGTATTTAAGCAGTTGTCGACACTGTAGATGAAATTTAAAATTTCAATTGATCAAATGAGGTATACCCATTGTTTTAAACTAATTTAAAATGTGTGACGAATTATCTTCTACTCCTCCACAAATGTAGAATACAATGTAAATTTATAATCTTGTAAAGTATTCATGTGTATAATTGGTTGAAAATTGAATTTCTTGTAATTCCATCATTTGCTTACAACAGTCACATGCTATTTCTACCTCAAAAATACACAAACTAAAAAATTAATAAAATAATTGATTAAATTTACCTGAAACACAAGAGTAATTAAATGTCTAAATGAGTTTTTTTTTAAATACGCAATAGTTTGATTATATTTAATAACGTCGTTATGAATAGGAGTAGATTTGATTTTACATTTAATCGATTTATTTGACATACCATTGTCACCAACTTTAAGTAGATAAACTTCGGGTGCTATAATCAACACGCTCCGATTTATTATAGCACCCGTTTGAGTGGTGAAATAATTCAATTATACTAGCAAAATATAAAAAATAATATTTTAACATGAATGATAAGTAATATATAATATATTATAGGTACACAGTATGAGAAATACGTCATTTATGCCTAAGAGAAAAATTTATTCAATTTCAGGAATACAATAATCTATTTTTAAATAGCGATTTACTTTAAAATAAATTAATAAATTTTTCACCAAAGTAAAAAATCTTAGAGGTTGTGTTTTGTTTTTATTAAGTTCTGACAACTGCAATTAGTTTTCTTATTGCAACTTTTTTGAAAACAACAATTTTTAAATGTAATTATATTATTAATCGTTACTCTGAATTATTTGAGAGAAATCTATAACGATTATAGAAACTTAAAATGTTTACTATAGAAAATAAATGACTTATCTAGAAGGAATGTAAATTAGTAACATATTTTCTCCGGTTACAGTTTACCTAAGAACTCCACATCACCCTGATAAGAGAAAATAAAATTAAGTTTAGAAAACAATGTTTCAAACAAAAGCTATAGATAATAGAATTTCCAACAACTTTTCTCCCTCAACTTTTCATAAGATGTGGAGTAAATCACCTCTCTTAGAAGGAAAAAATATTTTTATGAAACAATTTAAAGTGAAAAAGCGTTTACCGCAGAACTTCACTTCGCACCGATAAGCAAAAATAAAGATTTTAGAAAAAATAGTTCAAACAAAAGCTTATAGACAATAGAATTTCAACAACTTTTCCCTCAATTTTTTCGTAAAATTGATATTGGTAGAGATATTGTTACAAAAATTATTGTCACGTGATTGTTATACCTCAGTAATTACTTATCCGATCAATAAATAGATTAAACAAAAGCTGTGTATAATTAAATTATAAACAACTTTTATTTAAAACAAAATGTGTAAAATAAATATTTTCTAAAAATTTTACAAATTCGACTATCTGTGTAGGTTAACGGCCCTTTTGGCTACATAGAATATGCCCATAATCTAATCAGATCTGTAATTATAAATAAGATCTATGTATAAACGTTCATAAAAATCGAACGGGTGGTTTTTTAATATTTTGTTTACATATATACGGATAGACGGCCAGCCGTCGAAGTAAACATTTTTTATTCATTAAACGTATTAACTCTAATTCGTCGAAAAAAAATATAAAAAGGTGTTATAATTTTCGGTTTGGAAAGTTGTCTTCAGATTTACTAAATTTACAGAGGTATAGTAAAATATCCGCTTCCGAAAATATTATAGGTACACAGAAAAGAAGAACACCTTAGCAACTTTTTGTCTTACAATGTACAATAGATATTTAAATAGTTTTTAAATTGTGATCGTATGTAGCTACTATTTGATGAGACTTTTATTAATTTTTATAATTTTTTAAATTTAAATTAAGTTCAGAAATTGCAAATTTTGGGTTACGTCCGACTCTCCATGTTTGCCTATTACTTTGGTAGAACGGATAAGTACGATGTGTACCGTAACATTGAAAACTACCCATAATACATTAAAATGTGTGTGTGGTATAAAATGGTAAAAACAATTTTGTAAGATAGTTGTTTTCTGTTTACTTGAAGTGGGCATTTTCAAACTGTTCTGTTCAAACCAATGAAATGTAGTATTACTGGAACTCCTATATTAATTTTATAATAAAACGGAATAAAAAACATAGCATCTGGGTATGTCTAGGCGTATTAGAACAAAAATTTGATAATTTTTAAGGTTGTTTTCAAACTGATGCTTAGGTATAGACAGATATCTTAAATATCACAAAAATTTTTATTATTTGCAAAGTTCATTGATAAGTTTTTGTTTTAAATCCATGCATTCAATTCAGTGTAGGGACCATATTTAGAACACTTATGGTATTTCAGTCATAATTTTCCACTTTTGTAGCAAGGAAAACTTCGTTATTATAAATCATCATCGGAGTTAGAATTAACATTTTCCTGACAACCCTGATTTTTCTCAACAAACAGTCTTAGATTTCTCTTTTTTATCTCCTTTTTCCTTAATTCTACTTTAATTTATATCTTTTTAGGCAGTATATCAGCCACAGAGATACTTTACCATTTTGATTTTCTAAACTTGAGATTCTAAAAGATATTGCTTCTTGGTCATAGTGCAGAAAAGCAAAATATCATTATGAGATTTTTTGAGGGTTATTTTTGCTTCATGCATTTCATAATTTCAAGCATTTTGTGTGATCCTTGCTAATTTATCAGTAGAATAATTTTCTTTCTATAAAAGGTTCCACGTGATCCACAAAATGCATTAGCCATTTCTAAACAAATTACTCCCTTTATCCAGCACAAATCGAAACGAAAAGTTGCAGTTGGGAGGTGCCTTGTCCATTAATTCGTTTTTTAATTTTTTGACAATGTAATGCAGGTGAGCTAAATGCAATGCGAAATGCTGCATCAGGTGTTCTTTGTTGCGTGTGTACTTCTGTACAAGTTATCTTGGCTTTATCGGCAACGTGTTAAAAGCATTAAAGCTATTGCTTAGATAGCGCTTGCACTCCACACACACATGCCGTTACAGTTAACTGTTGGCATTTTCTTGGATTAGAAACCTACCCGAAGCTCGTTGTCGTAGAGTGGGTCACAGGAACAAACTCGTAGAAGAGATACTACTTAGAGAATATATTCTGACGAGTACCATGTAACATGCAAGACAACAATAAAATTTAAATTAACGAAAGTACAACATAAATGCAAATTATCATAGATAAATCCCCCCATCACCGTCTGATCACATCAATTTTCAAATTAAGAATAGACGCCACAAATATACTTCATCATCTACGCGTAACGACACTCAATATACGTATAAGTTGATAAAATTTAGTAATATTTAGCCCATATTTAACGGCCTGAACTAGTATATCATACACAAATTCAACGTTTAAATTAATAAATAAACCAGTTGACTGCAAAGACCTTTGAGTTTACAAGCGATACCCGAATGTTTGCCAATGTCTTAAAGAGTTAAATCGTAAATTAGATAGCGTTTCGTACATGCATGAAAACCGCATTAAAAAAAACGAACGGTGATAAGGTCAATACGTAAATTGTAACCACTTAACTTTGTCATACATCGATGACAGCTTGTTCAGAAATGAACGTCTAACATCATCACACAGGTCTGGATTAATATTAGATCGTAATAAGATAACGGACGGACTGGGGGAAGGCCGGCACCCAGGTATCAGCTGTACAACAGGTCAAAGGTTCAAACAGCATATACCTCAAGGTAGAATTTTTCCTTGAAGAAGTCACGTAGAAATTTTAGAAATAACGGACGATTGGTAAAACAGTTTCAGTTTAATCTTCCGAGTGAAAATTCTAAACATTTAAAATTGATAATCAACTTACGGCGTTCATCAAACGTGCAGAAGTAAATAAATCATCCAGAATTCATTGTACAACATCAGGAACACATATCTACCAACGAATAACGACATTATAGTTAAATAATTAGAAAAACGATTTAATTGCCTAGCGGAGCTCGAACTCAAATTGTACGCCTGTGACTACCAATTTCTGAAGGGGAATAAACCAAATGTTACACCAGCGTTGAACAAAGTAAGTTTGGTTGCCTGTCGCCAGGGCAAACAGTGCAATAATTTACAGAAGATCGAACGCTTAATGCGTAATAAACGGCGCAGTAAAAATTCCCGTCACAACATTTTACAGAATATTTAGGGCAACTAGATTTCTGCAGTAACTATCAAAGAACTGATTTAAGAGTCCGCAACTTCCTACTCTATATTTTAAGCAAAATAAAAACATATTGAGTGATCTATTTACAAATCAAAGTTTTGAAAATTATTCGTCCGTTCGTATATTGACCGATATCTAAAAACCAATGGTCCAGTTTTAATAAATACTATTTTAAATAATAATAATTACATAAAAAATATCTAATACAGAAAAAATTGATTGTAACAACGGTAAAACGAATTTTTATTTTCTATTATTTGAATAAAATTTTTTAAGTATTCCACAAAAGTATTGAAGAGAGCGACCGCCAAGACTTATTGGGAAGCTGGTAAAAGAACCTGTTCCGACGTCTTCAAGTTTATGCTTTGTTAAACAAAGGTGGGTGATAACTGAATTTCATAATTTGATTTTACAAATTTCTCTGCGGTGCACTTTAATTCATCCACGTTTATTTTTCGGTTTAAGTTTACTATTAAGCTTCGCTACGGTACCTACTTCTTGAATTTTAAAAACAATCTGGAATTACGTAACATTCTACAACTTTTTTGGAGCAAATTGGGGACGAACACTAATAGATGGCGCTGTTTTTGTCAACATGTTGTGTTTATTGGGACAGCTGATTGCCGTTTAATATACACAACGACTGCTATTTTTTTTTGATGTTGAAAAAGATGTTGGATATAAACTTAAGTGATATTTTAAACTACGTAGGAGTAGCAGTTCGACCACTGAAAGAAGGAGAAGCAGTTTTGCAAGCAAAACACATTATTTTATGTGGTAATCAAAGTGATGCAGTTGTAGCTCTTTGTTTGCAAACTTCGAAATTATCGGGTTCATCCACATAAAATAACGTTACATTTAAATGAAGGTAAGTTGTGTTTTAAATTAAGTATAGTTTATAAATATAAAAGACTTTATATTTTAGATCATTGTAGTAGCTGTAAAGCTGGAGCTGCGGGTCGATGTAAACATATAGTTGCAGTTCTTTTACATTTATATAAGTAAAGTACATGTTATTCATTTTCCGACGATTATTAAAGATCATTTTCTTTTAGAACTGAAGGTGAACTACCGCAAACTTGTTGTACAGAACTTGAACAATCTTGGGGGATACCAAAACAAACAAACCTGTAGAAGTAATTCCAATTATAAATTTTACCCTGCCAATTTAGAGGAATCTCTTTGACTAAATAAATTAACAGTTTCACTGTCACAATGTCAACTGTGGCAAGAGGAGCGCAGAAAGAGAATTACAGCAAGTAGGGCATATGAGCTATTTACATATGCCAAAACAAACAACCAATTGGCAATCGAAAATAAGGTCAATTAAAATTTACAATTTAAGGAAACAGTGCAACAACTTATGGTTTAGAGCAGGAAAAATTTGCTATAAAAGCATATGAGTTAAAAACACAGAAAACCGTTTACCGTTGTGGGTTAACTGTTCACCCCTACTACCATGGTTTGGTTGTAGTCCAGACAGTTTGATTATCCAGGATAGCAGGATTATCAAAATAATAGAAATAAAATGTCCAGTGAAAGGACAATTGAAGCCAGCACAACAGTTACTAGAAGATGGTGACTTAAAATATTTAAAAGTTATTAATAACAAAATAGAATTTAAAAAAACACAAATTATTACTGTCAGATACAGTTAATGGGTATTTTAAATGTCAATGAATGTGACTTCATCGTATATAGTTCTTTTGACCAATCTTTTATTAACTTGGATGTGAAATTTAATTGATCATATTTTTCGATGTTCTTAGTTGTTTATTGGTTATATACGTAAAGTATTTTGTAACACATAATGTCAGCGATCAATAAAACGACTTTAATTCTTACAAACAGTTTCTTATTTATGTAGGAATGGTAAAAATACATACTAATTCTAAAAATTGTCTAAGCTTAAAATAGGTTCAGATAAATTAACTAACCCACTGACTATAATAAGTATATCATCTTTATGTGGCAATAATGACCATGTAAACCTGTTGCGTAACATTGCAAAATCTTTCAATTTTGAATCTTTTGTTCCACATGAATACAAGCCCGAGCTTACTCGCAGTTTCTTCAGCTTGTTCTTTAGTAAATTGGTTTTGATGTTTCCTTAAGAACGGTGGTCGGATGAGTTGAATATAGTTTTCATTGCATTCTTTGTCAATTATAAAACCTTTATCGACCATTATTCCATCTACACCAGGTAGTAACATATCAATTATCTTTTCATTAATAAAAATGTCCAGCTCTACCACCATGGTAATCATACCAGATGGAGAAACTCCAATTAGCACTTTAATTGTAGGATCTTTTTTTTGTAATGTGAGTACGATCTTATTCTGCATTTCAAGCACTTGCTTTTTGTACAGGTATTTCTGTACAGTCTAAAAATTAGCCTACATTTTTGTACTTTGAAAAACATTTTGGCATGTTGTTCAAAACTTCATCTTTTGATGGAAATGTAATAAAAGTTTTAAGTAAAGCAGCTAAAAGTTTGCAAGTTGTTTTAAAGTATTTCCGAATAACAGATTCACTACTGTTAAACAATACAGCAAGGAACCGAATTCCTAAACCTAGTTTAATTTTCATTAATGTTAATAATATCCGTTTACGCACACAAAAGTTATTAACACGCATGTGTTTAATTAATTAATTATTTATCCTCAGCAATACTAAAAACAGATGTGTCCAAATATGCATTCAGAGCAATCTCTGAAGCTTAATGAGTATTAACAGGATTATATCTACTTTCTTCTGTACATTTCACTTCATTTTCTTCTTTGGTCATCATCGTGGACAACTGAAGAAGTGTTTCTGCCACCTGTAAATGATTCAACTCTTCTTGATGGTGCTGTCGAACATGAAGCCTTTGCTCTCTTAGTTCATTCATCTTCGAGCTAGGTACTCGTTCATGACTGAGCTTTGGCAACTTCTTACTAGGACAAGCCGTCATCTTTAAACGTTTACGTTGACTATCTGTAAATTAAAACATGAAAATTATAATTTATATAGCAAAATTATGAAGAATTTTTAAGTGACATTAGCTGTCTTCATTCAAACTGAATCAGTTCAATTGGTTCACATTCAAAGTGAGAGTAAATGAATTTGTTTAAAAGAATATGTAAGTTCAGTTCAGATCGATTGGATCAGTTTGAAAGAATACGCCTATTCATGTTAGTAAAAATATAAAGTGACAGTTATTACATCACTGACATTAGTTATCTACTTACTTTTAATATGTAATCTTCATCAGTAAAATGAGCACTACATACTTTCATGCCATAGGTAATAACTTTACCAATTTTTAACCAAATTTGCCATGTTTTCCTTTTGATTTTATCTTTTGGAAAGCCCGTTTTCATAATAGTTTTTACATTGAGGCACACTGCAGTAATGATTACTTCTACAAATTTTATGTTTAATTATATCATTAATTCAAATTAAGACGCCACTCAATCCTCACTACAGCAGTTTCATAAGTGACCGCCAGAGGAAGCACTACTGTAGATTTCTGGGACTAAAATATTCCGATTTAACCCAAATTACCTTAGTCCAAAAGCTAATACTTTCCAAAATACAGAGCGTCAAAGTTATTATTTTTATTAGTTTTTCTTGAATAATTTTCCTAACAACTGTACTATTTGCACGAAATTGGGTACTCGGTGGTTTTTTGGGATGAGATTTTGAAACCGTTCTCATTTTGTGGTAAATTGCAGGGCATTTTATTTACATTTATTTATAATTTTTTTGTATCTTCCTGTCTTTAATTGAATATTTTTATATTACAACTTCGTCTGCCCCAAAAGGTGTGCTTAATAAATGACGCTCCATGCAACAGTTTCTGAGATAATTGGATTTTTGCTTTATCTGTAATTAAATAGACACATTCGCCATTGCCTTCCTTATTCATACTTTATCCAGACTTAAGACTGATCGAAATTAATAATTGAGAGTGTTTACAAGCTAAGGGGCAAGAAACAATCATAAATTTAAAGACCAAAGTGTCAACAACAGAAATAACGTAAAAACAAACTAGCCAAGAAGATAAAGGATCGGAAAGAAAGAAAAAGATAATCGCTTAACTTAAGTAGTTTTGATTTCATAATAAATGTTGAATATTAGCACCACCTTGTTTATGCACAAATTGATACTCGTAAATAAAACTTTCAACGGAACAAAACAATTTGGACATTTTAAATGTAAAAAAGTACTGTAAGTGGCGCCCCTGCAATTTACCCCAAAAATGAGAACGGACTTCAATTCTCACCCCAAAAAGCCCCAGTATTAAATTTCGTGCAAATAGTACAACTATTAAGAAAATTATCCAAGAAAAACCAATAAAAATAATTACTTTGACAATGCTTTGACGTTCTATATTTCGGAAACTATCAACTTTTGGATTAAGGTAATTTTAGTCACATAAATCTGCAGTAGCTCTATGAAAATTGGGACACCCTATAAGCTTGATGTTACGCGTTTTGATGTTTATTAGTATGGGTGAAGTGGAGTTCTGCCAAAACGCTTTGTTCATATTATTTTTGATTTTCTCATATCTGCAATTTTGTGATTAAATTTCAAAAATATTTTGAGTACATAATTTTTTTTTTAAATAAAAGTTATAATTTTTATGGGACAAAGTATGGCTAAATTTTATTGTACGATTGAACTGTTTGATGGATACTTTTTTCTCAGCGTATACCGCCTACAAAATGTTGAATTTGATAAGACTATTTCGATTTATTATAAACACAATCAATTCTCTAACCGGTTTGTAATCATTGTTTAAATGATAGGTCGCGTAGGTTTTCTTATCATCCATCCGACCAAACACTGTTTAATGTTTAAAGATAACATATTTTTACTAAATATATGCTAAATACTTATAGTAGTAGTTGTTAATTTGTGTTCGGCGTTTGAGTTGGTGAAGTTTTGTACCATAAAATCTATTAAAAATATTTCTTAATCCGGCCTGATATAAACATAAAACCACAGTATAAAAAGTCAAATAGATATACGAAGGGTTACATTGGTGAATACATGAAAATGTTTAATATTCAATGAAAATGGAAAACATTATGGTGAAAATTTAAACTTTACTTAATTTACCTTTATCTTTCTGATGCTCACTTTATTCAACAATTTAGTGAACGTCATTTTAGATCGAAATTAAATATTTTGAGGTTAGTTAACATCAGTAAATTCAAAATTTTATTTTTATGCCGATTAAACTAACTGATGTTGATTTTTAGCCAAAAAAACCTATAATGTTGAATAATTCGTACATACATATTTCGACAAAGAACCACAATCAAAATGATATTATTTTAATGAAAAGAATCTGAAGAAATAACAACAAATAATAAAACCGGACTTGAGGGAATAATAGAGCAATTGTATTTTATTGTTATGGTACCTATTTAGTGGATGTACCCTTTTCTTAAACAAATACATTTTAACATATCTCATGTCCAGCAATCCGACAATAAAGTATTAGGTTAAAGTCTGGTAAATGTTTTTTGCTTTAATGTTAGATCAATGGTTTCAGGAGCCAAGCCAAATGCTAATGACGGCAACATGGGGTTTATACAAATGTATTTTCCTTGTGGAAATGTATAAACCATCACAAAGTGTTTTCACCGACCTCCAGGTTTTTATAGGCATATGGTTTTGGTAGGTTGTACCATGTAATACACTGTACTTATTTTTTTTAATCTTTTTTTAAAAGGAATAGTTAAATTCAAGGTATAACCATAAGGGAAGTGCAAGGTCTTCACTTCATTGTCAGGGCTTTTCGATCTCTTCTGCCAAGTAAGGAATTTGATGAGGTAATAGTTCCATCCTAAATTTAATAGTAGATAATTTCTATATTATTGTTCAGCCAATAGCAGCTTTCGATGAAAGTCCCTATTCTTTTGTCAGTTTAGGTGTTTTGTTCTCCACATCATGTTTTGAATGATCTTTTAAATAATAAATCGTTGAGAATTTTAACTGTATGTACTTTTTCAAATTCTTATTCCTTTGAAATCATTCTCTACAACTGCTCATAAATCCAGTCATAGAATTATTACGTTTTGTATTTAAGTATAAAAATCAATAATGCCTTTTATGTAACGTGTGATTCAAAAACTTTTCATCCGACTTTGCCGTGTACAACAAAGCAAGTGTAACAGGTGTACCTTAGCTTAGCTTGTACAGGGTGTGGAAATTTTGAGGTTTGTTAGGGTATCTCTGTTACCATAAGAGATAGAGAAAATATCCGGTGTCTCGATTCTGTTTTTTTGAGTTTCTATGAAAGAAAAAAATTATTTCATAACTCGTAAAACAAATGTAGATATTAATTGTCCTACTCAAAAAATTCCTCTCAAACAAGGTATTACAAAGTTTTTTTTACTAAATTTTACAACTAGGATATAGACACTTTTCAAAATATAGAAAAATCGATCCTTTTCGCTGGAACTCGAAAACAAAAGACGATAGCCGATTCTAGTTTTCACCAATGAGTTTCTCTCAAAAAAACAGATCGAAACACCGACATCCATTTTCTCTTATGGTTACCGAGATACCTAGACAAACGTCGAAATTTGCCACCCTGTACATTTGTCAATTCTGACAGATTTAATTTCAACACATCCAGTTTTATGCATTTAGAGTAGACGTACGTGAATTTTTTCATGGTCCACTTTGATGAAAAATTTTTGAATCACGAGTTACATAATAGTTATTTATGTATCAAGGCACTGAAGTTTGATTTTTCATGACGAATGTAAATTACTTTAGCGCCCGATTTTATTTACTTCACTGCCGATTTTTGCTACTTTAGTGACGATTTCAACAATTTTTATTGTTTCAATGTTAGTGCTAATTGAGAGATTTTACTGGATTGAGAATAAAAGATACCGTTTATACTATAAAGTCAACATTCGCTTCATAAAAATACAGAAGTTGATGATGCTCCTTATAATGTGAGGGTATAGCGTTGGTGTTAATAGTTACTTATGTATCAAGGCACTAAAGTTTGAACACGTGTTTTATTTGCCTCGACTTTCGCCTCTGCAATTAAAACACATTCGTCATGAAAAGAACTTTAAATGCCGAGGTACATATTTATTTTTGAAATCCCAAAATTTGAACAAAATCTGAACAATTTTAAACGTTCTTTAAGTAGCAAATGTAATCAGCTGTTTTCTTTTTTACGTCAAATGTTTCTACCGCGCATGCGCGATTCTAAAATAATACGTACATTTTACACAGCTCTACCGTCGAAAAGGTGAACTTCAACAATCGTCGCACTAAAGTAAGTACGGATTTTATTTACTTTACTGCCGATTTTTTGTGACGTTCAGTGACGATTTCTGGAAAAATCGATTACCACCAATCAATAGAGGATAAAAGTAAAGATGGCTAAAATGCAATTTAATATCAAAATAGATATTCAGTTTTTTTCAAATTTTGAAAATTATTTAACATATCCGTGATCCGACATTATAAGGCATTTCAACGCTTTTGCCAAAATGGCGTCTGTAGGGCAAACAAACCTTTGTTTTCATTCGAATGTGATTAATTTATGTTAATTTTTTGTACTTTTAGTGGTCGTTTTATTTAAGTTAGTTATAGAATCTGTGAAGAGTATTTTAACTCAATTTATGTTTAAAATTACAAATAACAGGGATTCTAAAAAACTTAACACTGTCACGATTTCCTACTGCCACAGTTCACTACACGACCAAATGCTGGCATTACGGTACATTACAAATCAATTAAACGTATAAACTATATTAAAATTCTATAACTCATCAATAAAATCCATCTAATTATACGTAAGTTTGCCCTACAGTAGCCATTTTTAAAGGTCTTTGACAGCTATCTGACAGCGCATTGAAATGCCTTTATTGTCTAAAACTTTTTATTAACCTCTCTTACCTCTTATAATTTACGGTATAGCAATACCTGCGATCAATTTTAAACACACTGTATAGTATACTAAAAGTAAAATACATAATTTTTAACAATTAGCTTAGTTGTAAATAACTGCATTTATGTCCATGCATAACTTGCACAAATCGTTGTAATACTTTTATGGCTGGACTAATGGGTAATTTCACACCGGGAAATTATTTCTTTTCATAATTAATGTTTATTGTGTGCTTAAGGTTTGTCATTATTAACATCTGTAATATTTTTACTACCACTTTCTCCTCTTTCAATTTCCATTCTTATTTCTCTATCGATGTTCAATTCTCCTCCCGTTTTGTTGTAAACTAACTATGGAACAGTGAGCATTGAGTGCCAGTTGTAAAACGGCATTAAGCGCGTGCGATGTCCCGGTCATACATGAAATATGTTTCAGCAGCTGTAATTATGAAACTAAACTTTTCTTACGCTCACAAGTATAAACAAAAATCTTGTTGTGGCACTTATTTTTAAACTTCTTTCTAGAGATATTATTGAATTATTTTTTGTCTTAAATTTGATATTCAACGAAGCTTCAATGCGTTTATAATTTTATTATGAACATGGGGTGTTCTACTAATCACTTTCCTCTTATAATTCTAAAGTTTTAGTTAAAATTTATTTTTTATATTTTCTTTGCGATTTCTAACAGTCGTTTTAGGATTAGTAGTCTTTAAATTACGTAGCTGTAAGTTTCACGGAACAATTAAGAGTTCGTCACCTCTTTTTACTGTCCTTTAATATCTGTAGACAAGTTTATTAGGTACGAAATTTGTTCTTATTTATCTTATTCTTATAATTTACATTGTTGTTTTTAGGAGAGCAGACTGGTTGGTTCGTAAATTTAAGTTTATTACCAGTTATGTCCGGTTTAGCGCTGTGCTCTGCCAATGAAATTAACTTTCGGAATTACGTGGGTTTATTTGCTGCAATGGCAAACGAACGTGACTGAATGTCTTCAAACATGTTTACTCTAAAATGTTGATATCTGGAGATAAGTTTAAGTACACGTAAGTATGTTTTGTTTATTTATACCGCTTATTCAATCTTATTTACGAAATGAGAAAAAAACAATATGTGCGAGTTGGATACAAATGAGCAAAAAATTGTCCAAAAATCTACTAACTACCAGTAACAGTCTGATTACGATCAGATTTTTTTATAAAACCGAAGTTACCCAAAGCCTCTTCCGCAGTCTTGGGAAGTGGAAGTATAATTAAGCTAATTAGTAGAATTAGTGTATCGTGATATTTTCATACTAAAAGTTACTAAACAGTACTTACATGAAGTGTAGACTAAAGCAACCATAAATATTTACAAGGGTTAGGTTCTCAGCATGATTCAAAGCATCGTAAGACAAATCCGTCGAAAATTTACGATTTACAAACAATAAATTGAATTCAAAATTGGTAATCACGTGCCGTTAGGGTGTTCTTGAGGATTGGATTCCTTCCTGTTGGAGTTAACTGGATGTTTATGTTGTGATAACTGTTAGCCGCTGTTAGTAACTGGGAGCTCTTGAAGAGTATCTTGTGATCTCCATTGCTAACCGCAAGTTTGGCTACCACTGACGTCCCAGACGTCAAGTTTGCTCGTTGTTCTTTCAGTCTAGTTTCCATCGCACTCTTGGTTCCTATACACTATGTCACCAGAACAAGGTATACGGTAAACTCTGGCTGATAAAAAAGTGTCTCGTTCGTCATCTGTTAATCTAATGATGTGCTGAATTGTCTTGGTTGGTTTGAAGATAGTTTTGATATCGTGTCTCTTTAGAATTAGAGTTAGTCTGTAACTTTGGATACTGTCTCGATACGCGTTTCTTAAATAGGAATATGAAAGTGGTTTGAGTTTCGAAGTTACTGCATTGTTACAAGATACTGCATTGATTATAAAATTAGTTACCGTAATTTTGTGACATTGAGTAAATATGAATACGTCAGTTGCACAAATAATAAAAAGAACAGCGTAGACGCCGTAGACATACGTTTTTTAAAATTTCCTACAAAAATGTAAAGCGTACAAGGGAGTAGCAAAAAAAATTGTGGAAAAATTGGTATTGCGGTTGTGATATTGACACTTTAGGAAATAAGTTAATATGTAAAAAACTTTTTTTTCCCTCCGAAATTATTATAAACAATAAACGTAAATTATTAAGTGTAAAATGAGTGCCTGTAAAATTCGAGAAAGAAGGTAAGCAAATTGCTATTATTTTTATTTACCTACTGAAATAATTTGTTAGGGTTTTTTTAATTCCAAATTGATGAGATAAACATTATGCTTATGCATTCATGTAGCGTACGTATATAGCGATCAAAAGGGTTTCTAAGAAAATTGAAAAGTCCTTTAACAACTTTTTTGTTATTTGTTATTGGAACATTCAAAGTTGTCATTAAAAGGTACTAAAAGTTTTGTGTGTAATTAATTTTGAAAAGAATATTGAAAATTAAATACAATTGACTCAGCATATCTTTTATCAGTAAATTTATGTTATTTTTTTTTCTTAGAATCAACTTGCGCATCTAAGCAAATTACAACCGAGGACGTCCTTCTCGATTAAAAAAAAACTCAGCAGATTCATCTTTTCCAACTGGGTCCGAAGCGAATAAATTGTTTATGTAAATAATAACCACAATTACATGGAATAATACATAAAAATGATGTTTTTATCATAACTTGTATTGAAGCAAATAAATTTTATTTCTTACAAATTAAATTGTTGTTTTATTGAAGTTTGAAGCAAAATTTAAAAATAAATTCGTGGCAAGATAAATTAGTTGAGTGCACATTTTTATTTTTATTGTGCACGTGCAAGTTACTTATTTTGCGATAAGAACGAACGGCTTTGGAAACTGCTGAGTTTGATTCTTGAATCATTCTCGAATGTAGACACCGATGTTGCATTTATGCGATGCAGTTACAGAATCAATGGTTACAGTATTAATCGTTCGTGGCAGCACTTTACAAATTAACAGTTTGGTGATCGAGGGTGAAAGGGGCATCCGTTGCTTGTGGGAGATGTAGTTATGAAAAAACATTAAGGCTTGCGTATCTTTCCGAAGTTTATAATCAATAACCGAAAACGTATTATTTCAAAAACTTAAAATTAATAGCATTTTTAAAAGGCAGAATCAAAACTATCATCCCAAAAATCATGCATTCTTGAGTGCGAAGAAATTAACCGATTCATTAATGAAGCTGATGACAATATTTTCTTTTGGCCATGAAGGTATATTTCAGTTTATAAAAATTTGTTTGTTAATACAGATTCATATAATTTTAGGTCATATTAATTTAGGCTATTGTGGGGCTTGCAGAAGGGATGAATTAACCCACATGTCAATCAACGATGTACAAATTAAAAGTCGACATAATCGTAGTAACTGTACCCTAAAACAAAAACAAATGTAACAAGAGTATTTCTAATCACAGAAGTACCTTGGATTAATAACATTAAAAGTCACATTAAACTGCGACCTTCCCATGCTTCCAATAACAGATTTTTTTTAAATTATCGTTCCGGTAAATGCACGACATCTCCCATAGGGGTCAACAAAATAGGAGAAATTTCTAAGAATATCGCAACATTTTTAAAACTCAGCCTCAGTCCAGAAAAATATACAGGACATCATGCTTTCGCCGTTCATCGGCATCACATATGGCAAAACCAAGGTGGACACTACTCACAATAAAGAAACATGGAGGCTGGAAGTCTTCAGCTGTAGCTGAGGGATATGTGGATGCTTCTTTAAAGAAGAAAATTGACATTGCCAACATGTTTTCAACACGAGACCAATCTGAAGCTTCTACGTCCACTGCGTGTACATCCATACACATCGATTCAATATGATAATGTGGTGCTTTCTCCAGAATCAAATTCTAAAAACAGTAACAAAATTATTCCGGCATAATTTTTCTTGAAGAGAGAATTAAAGTAAATAATTAATTCCTTAAAAATTCTGCATGTGTTTCACAAATCACATAAACAAATAACATTACAGTAATAGAGATCAGTGAACTTACATTTTCAACTATTACCAACCTCTCAAAAAAGAAATCACCAAAAAATAATTAACGCTAGTGTAAATTTTGTAGTAACTGCTTTTTGCAAAACAGTGTCACAACATCGTCATTGTATACGCGAAAAGAAGCAAAGTACCATCTGTAGAGAAAAAAAATGTGATCCCAGAAATGTTACTTCTGTATATGAAGGATTGGCTTTTATTTTTCTTTCATTAGAAAAGTAATTCTGAAGATTTATGATATATATTTTAAATGGGTAGTATACCTGAAATGTATAAAAGCAGCAGTATTTTATTAGGAACAGAACCTCCAAATGTTCATACATCCAGACTAAGGTAAATAATTTTATCAGTTTATAGAGTTACAGTCTGAGCATTCAGGAAGAAAATACATGCTGATTCGTCAAATCCAGCAAACTTTCTCAGTTTGAAGACATTGATTTATAGGCTGTTTATTTCCATAGATTTATTAATAGAATAAGAAACAGAAATATCTTCTAATTCTACCAATGCAGTTTTGTTGAGGAACGTTGTCGGACTCATCTACACCGGAATTCGTTATTGGCTGCGCTAGTAGATTATATGTGAAACCTCTGTTCATCAAGATTGTAGGCAACTAAACCAAATTGACAATAAACCAACTCATTGTATTCAATTATCATGAACACAACCCAACTGTACTGTAGTTCGCAACAGAAAAATACGAGCCACCACTTTCTGTTTACAGCAGCTTACTCGAACAGAAAAAAAAACAATAGTTGATAGCAATACGTAATT